>QRFB01009161.1:10962-31650 GCA_008931105.1 Oenanthe javanica | reverse complement strand
TTCTCAAGTATTCTAGAAAACCAAGAGGGAACATGATCTTTGGACATGGGAAGAGGGAAGAGGGAAGAGGGAAGAGGGAGGAGGCAAGAATATCAACGGATCCTTGATTTGTTTGATCTGTATTGTTACCACATATTGAGAGTATTATTTGCTTTATAATATAACACGTCTCTGATGTGTTCAGGATTCTTATTCTAACTAGATTATCTTTTATCCTAGACAAATCAAGAAAGTTCAACTTATATCATAGATAAATCAAGAAAGATCAACTTAAATTGAGCGAAAATGGAAAATGGTTCTCCTGGTCGATCAGAAGAATTTGTTGACCTGACAGTCTGGAATGCTGGTCTGTGATAATCTGGTTAGGTAAATCATTGTGGACTGTATAAAGATGAATGGATAGATACAATGAGGTAATCTTTTCAAACAAAATAAATTACTTAGATAAACTTCAATTCCTCTTCCATTACAATCTCCTTCACTTGATAGGTGTGGTTACTCTAAATCTAGCATCAACATCTTCATGCGTTCCTCCAACTCTTTGCAAATGGGCCGACAAAATATATCTTATATCCGAGAAAGAAAAATAGTACATTACAAGTATGGGAGAATAAACAGATGCTCCCCAATCAAGTTCTAACTATGGTTTACCTTGTGGTTTTGGTGATGGGAATTGATGATGATAGGGGGAAGCATGAGAACCATTAGGTATTGAGAGGCTCCTTGGATGCTGCTGGCCATTTCTTGAAAATGATCCCGCCGGTGTTCTAATGCCATTCGACCCATTTCTAGTATTTGGGCTTGATCCAGTCCGGTCAGCTTGAATGGTCTGAAAGTAGTATGATGAGCTGGCCATGTCTTTTAGGTTTGGTAGAGGCTTCATGGTTTCAACGACTTCACTCATAAGAGGCCTGACTTTTGGATCCCGGCTAAGGCACCGAGCAGCCAAATGTGCAGCTTTTTGTGCACCTTTTATCGAGAAATGACCTTCAAGGCGAGGGTCTATCAACTTATAAAATCTTCTTCTTTCTCCTAGATGCGGCCGTGCCCATTCCACAAGATTATGTTCGCCATTTGGGCGGTTCTTGTCCATTGATCTTCTGCCAGTCAGAATTTCAAGTAGAACCACCCCAAAGCTGTAGACATCACTTCTTGATGTGAGATGTCCTAAAAAAAAGAATATCAGTCAAAAAAAGTGCTCGTGTGAGAATGCAGATTATAGTCTACTCAAGAATTTGTTGAAATCTCTGAGTAACCTAAAAAAAACCTTTAAAGAGAAATAAGTTGCTTATTTTTTAACTTTTAGTTAATCAATTACTAGCAAGTAGAAACACAAATCTGACGAGGAATTAAATAATATGTGCCCCTGAAAAAACAAATATAGCAAATTTGATGAACATCTTCAGAAACAAAAAAGGATGTACCAGTTAAAACAAAATACAAGAATCATAAAATTTTATAGTACAGACTAAAGCAAGTTAAAGCATTTGTAAAGGATGTTTCTCTCTTTAGGTGAGATTGCTTAAATTAACTTTAAAGAATAAAACAAAAACTGGGATGAGACGCTATGAGCTGCACCAGTAAATGAGCTATCATCAGAGGAAAAAAGACCTAAAGCTCTGCATCCATTAATTACTAAGAGCACATAGAAAGTTCTTCTTACAATTACTCTATATCCCCAACCCAATCAAAAGAAAGCAAATGAGATGGAAAAGTGGATAGAAAAATAGTCAATGTTGCATGACCCACACTATACCACAGGTAGCTTATTAATTACTTAAATGGTCAAAAGACACTTGCCTGTCATCACATACTCTGGAGCTGCATAACCATATGTTCCCATCACACGGGTAGATACATGAGTTTTATCTCCCTCTGGACCATCTTTGGCAAGACCAAAGTCAGAAAGCTTAGCATTGTATTCCTATAATGAAGGGAAACATTAGAATTCTAATAATTTTGAAGGCCAAAGAAAAAATGAGCAAGTATGTGGCACCTACTGCATCTAGTAGAATGTTTGAAGTTTTGAAATCACGATAAATAACTGTCTTTGCTGCTTCCTCGTGAAGAAAAGCAAGACCTTTTGCAGCACCAAGAGCAATTTTCATCCTGATAGACCATGGAAGAGGCAACGCTCCTACACATTAGTTAAGGTACTTTGAGAGACAGCATAAAAAATCAATCAATATGTGATATCATACGCCTTGAACTTCAAGCCAGTAATCAAAACTTTAAACATTTAACCGTAATAAGAGATATCAAGTATATTATTAAAGGACTTTTCTAGTCAGTACAACTCTGAGTAGGTATCAATAACAAGTAAAGATAACCTACTCCGGAAGAGGTGGTTTTCTAAGCTTCCTCGTGGCATAAATTCATATACTAGCAGCCGCTGATCATCTTCAATGCAATAACCAATCAGCTTAACCAAGTTTGGATGAATAAGGTCACCAAGAAAATTTACTTCAGCCTGCCATACAAGATGACAAACAATATTTTCTTTTTCTAAGTTATGGAAAAACAAAATCTAAGGGGACAAAAGCAGGAGAAAGATAGCAAAAGAAAATTAGCCATTAGAGATGCAGACAAGTGAAGATCATACCACCCATTCTTTGTGACCCTGAAGTCCATCATGGTTGAGGGTTTTCACAGCAACAGTGAGCCCAGTACCTGGCTTTACTGGTGCTGTTCCGTTCTCCTCAATCCATCCCTTGAAAACGCATCCAAAACCACCTTCACCAAGAAGACTCTCTGGTCTAAAATTTCTTGTTGCCGTCTTAAGATCATTAAAAGCAAACTTCAGAAGTCGAGAAGAAACTTTAAGTTCATCTTCGAGTTTTGAAGTGGATGAGTTGCTTTCCGCAATACTAGTTGTAGTTGATGAAATTACTGGTGGTGGTTGGTCTTTGCCGGTCCCATTTATGGATTTACTTTCTGCTGGCACACACAAGTACATATCAGGACTTTGAATCAACATATAAAAGAAATATTATTAAGGCAAATAAGCCACAGAGTACTAAAACCATAAACATTCAGTTAAATATCAAAGTTCGATGCTGAACAAAGTACAAGGCATCGAACAAGATATTTAATGGTTGTCTGTTCTTTTCCCATAAGAAAAGTAGGGAGTACATATATCGAGATCTATTGGACAAGTAGCAAGCAAGTCCACTCATAAACCATTTCAAAGAATTGAATAGTTATTGTGCCCATCACAAGACCATAAAACATTTGGCAAGCCCCTAAGAAATGAAAATATAACCAACAAAAGTCCACGAAAATAGTAATTAGTCAAACAAATGACGAAGAAAACAACAAAAAAGCAAGCAAGTTAAGATATGCCACTAATAAATAGCATATTTATAACAAGGTCATACAGCTTCATCATACAAAGTTGAAAATAATACTAAACACCTCCTAATTTTCAGCTGACAAGAGAAACCAAAATTCAGAAAGCACAGGGTATTCAACTTTTGCATTTATTTTAATTTAGATAATTTTGTTACATTGACAAATCAAACTTTACTGGGACTGACTACAAGTAGTTCTCAGATGCCCATAACTTGATCTAGTAAACAATAATTGGAGCCACAACAATTTAAGCATATCTTCTCAGTCTAAAAAGTAGTCTTTAGACTTTTGTTCTTAGAGGAGTAACCTCGACTGTGGCTAGACTTATATTTTAATGATGCCGCAATCTTGAAACTCCGAACTCCTTTGGATAATTTGCTCGTACATCGCCTAGGATGTCCGATCCACTAGGAGAGAAATGAAGGCCAAAGTCTATGGAGTTAAAGTCGGCAAAGCTTATCGGAGCATAACCCCTTCATTATTACTCAGGGGCACAAGAGGCTAAACTCTTGAATTTGTATTACATACACATAAATCTATCACCTCCTCTCTTTCTCTCCGCACACACGAGTACACCACTAGTGCATAATTTTCTTCCAAGACCTTTTTGTCACTGGACTTCAATCCCGGGATATCCACCAAGAATGCGCAAGAATTCATATATGATTTCACATCTTCGGGAGCAGACACCAAGGCTTTTGCGTCACGGACGTAAGTGAGAGCATTGTTGAGTTTCCTGTCGCTGGGTGGGTTGTCATTGTTGCGAATGTAGTAAAAGGTGTTGAGGAATGGATCAATCCCATTAGCCTCGTATTCATAATATTAAGTGCTTAATTTAAACAACTATATATACATCGAAGTGATTCATATATATTTGCAGAGATAATTTGAGTAGTTCATTTTTTTTACTGAGAAAAGAGGAATGTAAGGTTAAGAATTTATAGCAGAAACGGAATATGACTGAAGATTCTGGAAAGAACGAGACGCTTATAGATCAGAGCCTGCTTCTACACAGGGCCGGCCCGCAGCCCTGAGCTAAAAATGGGCTTTTATTAAATTTAATTTACAGGGTTCTAATATCTATATATACAGATACATTACATATTTGCATATATATGTGGTATTCAATAATTTAAGGCCCTTAAAGTTTAGGCTTTAAGGTGCAGGTCGTGTCTGCCTTATCCCAGGGCCAGCCCTCTGGCCTGCTTCTAAGTTGACGAATTGAATTAGTAAAACTAAACCGAGGCACCGTGGTAAGTAATAAGCTAGGTTCAGGGTTTGTGGAGCTAGATAGAGATAGTGGTCCTTCTACATGGACATGCATATAACTACCATGTTATAATAGGAGACGGTATTAGTGTTATCAATGCAGTTTCCTCAATGTTTTCTAAATTTGTCTCTTCCTCTTGTCCGTCAGCTAACAACCAGTGGGTGCAGTTTTAACCAAACACTTGCCGGTTTTATTCACTTATAACCTATCGAGGGATACCTTCGGTAGGTTATATGCTAGTCAATAGATTTTAGTAACAATGATTGTCACTGACATTATTATCCTACTAAACAAATAAAAATTTCATCTTCAGCACTTCCTGTTCATATTTAGTTATATAATTGAAGCTCGAGTTCCTCAAAATATACTAGTCAAAGAGTTTTAGTAACAATGATTGTCACTAACATAATTATCCTACTAAAGAAACTAAAATTTCATCTTCAGCACTTCCTCTTCCCATTCAGTTATACAACTGAAACTCGGTTTTACATTCTATGAAAGATTCAATAAACAAAATTTTTAAAGACCAAAGATTTTACAATTAAGATAATAGCAAATACGGAACCGAAAACAATAATACTAACTAAATGAAATGATAACAAACTTAATTCATAATCTAGATTATGATACAGATTATAATACAGCTACGAAGCTAACATCTAAATCGTACACCAAAAACAATAACCCTAACTATATATAGAAAAGATAACAAGCTTAATTTGTCCATTAGCTTATAATACAACTAACATTTAGATTGTACTTCAAGACCGGGGATTACCGCAATGAGTAGGGATGCCACTGATAGAATTATCGACTTTAGATCTTGATGAAATACAACTGCCAATGAACCTCAACTTAGTCCAACATCCAATATCTTCAACATCACTGTCTTTTTCTTTCTTCTTTCTATCCTTTGATTTTCCCACCTCACTAGTCTCAACTTTAACACCATCACCACCACTCAATCCCATTTTTCAAGAAATCTTTTGATCAAATCTTAATATCATCAAAACCCCCAAACCTCAAAATCACCAACCCTTCACACACACACACACACAAAAAAAAAAAAAATTATTCCCCTACAAGTCCTTCACCTTTAAAGAATATCCTTTTTGATTCCCACAAACAAAATTGAAACCCCAGTTCAAAAATAAGCTGAAAAAAGATTAAAGCCCCCTCCACCACCCCTCAAATATAGATGAAACATCAAAAAGTAACAACTTTTGACTTCAAGAAACACCCACCAATTGTAACCCAAAAAATATCACATAAATAAAACAGACCCAATTCAAGATTTTAGATAAAGTTTCAATCTTTAAACACTAACAAGAAAAATATAAGCAGATTTAGATCACCTGTATAGGCACATTACATACATAGTGAAAGCTGTATCATATATATATAAACTTCAACAAGTGCTTAGTGGGTGTCTGCAACTCACCAAAAGATTCAATTTTTTTACAATCCAACCCCTTCAAANAGATTGAAAAGATAAATAAAAATTAATTTTTAAAAAATTAAAATAGGCTTAAATCCCTTTAACTCTTAACTCAATTTAAAAAAATTAAATTAAATTTTTAATATATTTTTTGCAATTTTTTTGAATTTTTAATATAAATTTAAAAACTTATTAAAAATCGGATTCGGATCCGGATATTAACCTTTAAAAATTTTCGGATTCGGATACGGATACGGATTTTCGGATTTGGATTCGGATACGGATACAGACATATCCGTATCCGAATTATCCGTTTGACAGTCCTANTCATTTCATAAAAAATATGAAGGATGAATAATTATCATTCCCACTTTTTTAAAACATAGAATCGAAGACTATCAAAAGTGCATTACAACTGCCCGGAGAATACGGGCAGGTTAGTGAAATGACCAAATTGCCCTTCAGAGAGCTGACCATATTTTAAAACGTGGGGTAAATGAGGGGTATTTTGGGAAATAAGGGCTAGACGGTCAGTATAATCNAGTTACAATATTTTTTGTTGAAATTTAAATTTCCGATTTCTTGATATTAATATGAATGATTAATCATTTATTTTTGCTCCGTTTAATTTATTATATTTTTCAGAAATACGTACTTAATTTCAAAAAAAATCATATAAATTTATATTCTTTTTAAAAATAAATATTTATTTCGGTAAAATAAAGAAACGAAATACTCCTATATTTTGCAAACAGGAATGATTTGTTGTTGAGAAGACAGTTCANCAACTGGGAAGGGGAAAAAAGTGGGCAGCTCGGGCAGGATAGATAGGGGTAAGTGTGGGACCCATGGTATGGTGACGTGTCAGAGCAGATGTGCAAACGCAAACATGCGCGTCAGTATTTCATCTTAATGGTGTTTGGGGCATGTATCTTATGTTGGACTATCTTTTCTTTATNTATATATAATACTTATATAGCATATAAAAGCATAATATTCGGTTTTATTATGTTTGTTTAGAAAATTTTGGTGGTATTCTTATAATCCGTACTNACCCATGGTATGGTGACGTGTCAGAGCAGATGTGCAAACGCAAACATGCGCGTCAGTATTTCATCTTAATGGTGTTTGGGGCATGTATCTTATGTTGGACTATCTTTTCTTTATCTTGTTTTGTTTTGATAATTCAAAAGTATATACCAAACAGCCCTTTAAGACTTTTTCTCTTTTTCTTTCTTTTCCTTCCCATTTAATATTATCTGAAATTATTTGATAATTTATACTACAATGGTTAATTCATACTCTTTTTTCGTGTTACAAAGCAGTTTTGTTACGATTAGGGCTGTCAAAAAAATCCGATATTCGTCCGAAATATCTGTATTCGTATCCGGGAAAAAANTTAGTGATATTAGCGAGAATGTGTACTAGAATTCTTTTATCAGATTATTCCTTTTTAAAAAGCTTAAAACACTAAAGAAAATTATAGTATATTCTTAGTTTTACACAGTCAATAATTAAGTGAACTTTCACAATTCGCTATTTATTTGTACAATACAAATTTAAGATATGCCAAGTTACCTTTTTCATTTGCATGTTTTCGAATGCAGGGAAGAATTATCTGCAAGTAACACTCATAGCATTTAAATTCGTAACATGTTTTTCTTCTCATGGCATTCCTAATGCAAATGACTGCTTCTTAGCCTCGCAAATATTTCTCGTCTTTCGAGTTTTTCGGTAGATTCAAACGTGTATTACTCCCCCATCTCATTTTAATTGGTTTATTTAATTTTTGTACATATATTAAGAAAAAATAAATTTTATCACTATTTTAACTATAATACCATTATAATTACATTAATGTACAGGTATAAAAGAGAAGTTCTTAACTTGAATAATACAAATAGTATATTACCAATACATAATTAATAGAGGTATGAGTGGAATTTAAGTCTATGTCAAAGGAAGGAAGACTGGTTTTTGGAACAAATTAAAATAGAAACCCAGTCAAATAAAATGAGACAGAGGGAGTAGTATTTAAATTTTGAGTTAATTGCATTTTATATCCCAATGGTTTGGACTAATGACACTTTAGTACTCATACTTTAGATAATTGCATAATGCATCCCACAACTATTTTGGGCGCCGCACTTTGCACCCTTTCCGTTAAAATGCTAGGGGTAGTTTAGGAAATTAAAAATATTTAATTATAATTAGACCTTTATTTGAGGTTTTTGACTCTCTAAACGATATTTTTTGGAAAAATTTAAAGAACGGAGTTGAAGAGGGCGAAAATATCTTTTTAAAATAATAAGGCTCAAATTTTTCGGGATTATAATGAAATTGAAATTAAATAAAACATACTCTTAATGAATTTGTAAATTTTTTTCGACCTTCTAAAGGATATTTTCTGGAAAAATTTAAAGAACAAAAGTTGTAGAGAACGAATTTTCAAAACAATAAAGTTCAAAAATTTTGGGAGAATTAAATAAAACAACGCTTAATAAATTTGTAAATTAAAAAATTATTTCTAAATTTTTTTATTATTTTGAGAATAGTTCAAAATATAATATAAGAAAATATCATGAACGAAAGTTGTAAATAATTAAAAATGATTTTCAAATCATCAAAATTCATCGAAATCCGAACGGTATTGAATTTATTATGAATTTTACAAGATTACTAAATATGTAATTTATTAAAAAAATTATAAAAAAGATTCCAAAAATTTTGAAACTTATTGTTTTGAAAAGATCTTTTCGTCCTCTACAACTTTTGTTCTTTAAATTTTTCTAAAAAATATCATTTAAAGGATCAAAAACCTCAAATAAATGTCTGATTATAATTAAATATTTTTAATTTCCTAAATTACCCTTAGTATTTTAACGAAAAGGGTGTAAAGTGCAGCGCCCAAAATAATTGTGGGAAGTATTGTGCAATTATCTAAATTATGAGTACTAAAATGCTATTGGTCCAAACCATTGGGATGCAAAATACAATTAATTAACTCTTAAATTTTTTATAATCGATCATTCCAAAAGAAATCACAAATATTTAAGAAATAGAGGTTGTTACAAGGCATAGATGTGTTTGCATAATAGTTAATACACATCGTTTTCATAGTTTTGGTTGTGGAATGGATGGTGATGTTTGATCAGTAAGAGAAGTGCAAGAAGCATCGTTAAATCTGTTTATATATGTAATATGTCAACATAAGGGCAAAATTAGCCGATAAAATGACTGTGAAATTATAAATATACCCCTATTTTATATAAAATAATAAAAGTATCCCTACTTTTTAATTAATGTTAAAAAATTTAAATTTATGTTTTTTGTTGTTGTTTTTTTGAGTAAGTATTAATTCAATAATAAAAAGTCATATGACATCTACAAAAATAGTGGTGTCGAACAAACATAAAACAGAAATAATAGCTGATTAATCCATTCTTTTTGGAGATACAATCACGCCATTTGTTGAAGATGATATATTTACATGTACCCGCTTCACCATATCCAGTTGGAGTTAATCCAGTTTGAGCTATCGACCATATTTGCAATACCCTAAAATTTTTTATCACTAAATCAAAAACCATACTCTCACAAATAAAGGAGAAAAACACCAAAACTCTCACCAAGGAGAGACTACAACCAAATTGAAATTATAAATTAAAATTAAAATTACAAAATAAAAGCAAGTTTTAGATCCAAAAAGTAAAAACCACAAAAACAAGAGAAACCGGACCCCCCGAAACCGAAGAACCACCTGTTTGATCGGAGAAGACAGAAAATCCGGATGCTCTGATGGTTTTTGATCTAAGAAGTTTTATTGAATAATGAAAGAAAATTAAGAGATTGGGGCTTTCCACCGGAGAAAACCGGTGGAAACCCCGGCGGCTATGTTTGAGAAATAAAAAAGGGAGGCGGCTCCAGAGAGAATATATATAATTAGGGTAAAATATGCAATTTTAAATTTATGTTATTATGTGAAATTGAACCTCTAACCACTTGTGTCAAATATAAGTTTATAACCATTGAACTAACTGAATTTTTGATTTTAATTTAAAACGCTTATTACATAAGTCAGACAATCATCAAATTTCATTTTATCGCACATTTAGTTTTATTTTAACTTTTAAATTAATTATAATTCAATTAAAAAGCGATATTAAATATAAGATCAAATATATTATATAAAATAATTGGGTCAAAATATATAATCAATATAACAATAATATGATTCAAAAATGAAATAGTTAATACTATAATATGATGTGAGATATATTACATGACCAATTAGATGAAACCTAAATAAAGGTTATTACCGTATTTTACCTTTATAATTTTATTTTAAATTTTTCATTAAAATAATATAAAATATAAAACAAGTATAAGATCAAATATATTATATAAAATATTTAGGTCAAAATATAGAATTAATATAACAATAATATGATTCGAAAATGAAATAGTTGATACTATAAGATGATGTAGGATGTATTATATGACCAATTAGATGAAACCTAAATAGAGGTTGTTACTGTATCTTATCTTTATAATTTTATTTTAGATTTTTTATTAAAATAATATAAAATATAAAACAAGATTAAAATAAAATATTGACTCAAGTTATAAATAAGATTAAATTTTAAACATAGGACCATATATAATATAATATATAAATACATTATGTGTGTGTTGATGTGTGTATTAGTAAACAAATATTTTTTAAATATTAAAATTCTATTAAAATATACATTCAAATCAAAAAAATAAAATTTCAAATATATATATAAAATATTATCAAAATTAAAAATATTATATTAAATTAAATAATATGATAAGAGTGCAAGTTTGAGTGTATATCTTTACTTTAGGGAATAATTCAACTTGTTTTTACCAAACTATCTGTTTGACCCTTGACAAAGTGTTAGAGCAGTTGTGTGGTGAATGATAATTATAGTCTCTGTTGATTGTATTAATATTAGTAAGAATCTGTTTGTTTGTTTGTTTGATTGAGAGTATCATCGGATAAATTACTTAAATTCTTGTGATAGTGACGCAACCGTGCATTACCGCACTGTATTTATGTTGAATCATCGGTGAATGTCAAGGATAAACTTCTTCTTTATAGAAATTGTGTGTTTTCCATCGGACTCATGGAGACTTATTTGTTGGAGTGTCTGCAGAAAAGATATGAGTTTGTTTTGGAGTTATTTTCACATTTTATCTATTCAGGGTGTTTCTGCTAAGCTAATACTCCTTTTGTCCCAATTCAAGTGGCTTGTTTGAATTTTTGTGGTCAATTTGACTAAATTTTGACTGAAAATTAGAGATTATTCTTTTACAATTTTTGAAAATAAAAAGTTACATTTTAAAGTAGATTAAATGTATTTTCTAATGATATATTTTATATAATTTTTTATAATTATATAATATATGTAATTTTCAGTCAAAAATTAGTTAAGTTGATCTCTAAGAGTCAAACAAGACACTTGAATTGGGACGGACGGAGTAATAGTTTATATTCAGTTTGGCATTGATAAATTAAAAAAAATTATTCTGTTTTTTCAGGAACTTGATGCAATTAATTAACTTAAATGTCGGATTAGGCTTATAGCTATTCTGTTTTCTTTTATTATAGTATATGATTTCATATTTACAGGCTTCAAAGTCGGGTGAGACAGAGTGGCCGTAGTTTATATGCTGATGATATATATTACTATAGATAGGCTATTTTGTCTTGATGAGATATATGGACGCAAACATGCAGCATCGGCATGGATAAATGAAGATAAGAGAGATCGAGTCAAGCTAGTGAAGGCTTCTTAGATGCACCAAACTGTACTAGTATTTTTCTTCATGTTTATGTCATCTTTGAAAATTTAAGCTCTCTTTGTTCCGTTTTTGGCCTCTTCTTCAGATGTAAAATAAAACATTGTATTAAAAAATATTGAATATTGAATATTGTATTGTCCTCTAAAAAAGGGAATATTGAATGAATTGATTGTAAATTATGAGATTTAACCGTTCATAAAGAGCGGATGGATCCTATCCCCTATATCGAACACTCATTCCTATCTATGTATAAAAAGATCTTCGTAAAATACCGGACTTTTCCTTTTTTTAAGAATTCCTCATATCCAAGGCAGCTTAATCCACCCGTTCGAGGGCCGTTGCTAAAAATTAATTTTGATACCATATTAAATTAACCAACTCAGCGTACATTATCATCACGGATCCAATAGTCGCAAAATCATATCTTGAAAATAACTCGATCTACATTTGATTATTTTCGTTACTTGACATGTTTGTATTCAGGAATATCATCCTAAGACTTGTTGCAAAGAAGTCGTCTCCCGTTGTCGTCTGATGCCGTGTAATGTTATGTTGTATCAGGTATGGCGATGAATAATAAATATGATGATAAATTAGAGAAGGTTCTGACCATTGCTTGTCATAACCATTTATTTGTTATAATTTCCCATGAATAAAATAAATATTGAAAATTTTTGGGAATTAAAGGATCACGTCATCTATTCGCGTCTTTGGAGGATTAGGATTTTTTGCTATCCACGAAAAAAATATACGGATAAATGATTGGTCAAACATAGCCTGTTCCGGACCAAAACCCACAAAGGGAAACATAAATTAGAGGAACAGTTCTCTACTTATGAGTCCAACTGGATGTACTGAAAAAAATTTAATGCAGTAATTTATAGGCACTAGTCAAGTCAAGTGGTACCAGTTATTGCCGGGTTGGGTCCATGCGGCCAGTTATGGGAGAGCAATAGAGTATGGCTTGCAAAACATATACTCGTATATTCATATCCTCATACGATCCAAACTTATCTTCTTCTGCAGTAAAAAAGAAATACTCTAATTTTTTTTTTTCGAAATCATAAATACTCTAATTAAATTTAATTACCAAATTAGTGCTAAAATATAATTCTAAAAGGTTTTTTTGAATTGTTTTTACTCGAGAACAAATTGTATTTAATTTATAATTTTAGGAAAAAATTGATTCACAAGTAATTTTTTATAATGATTAACAAGTGATTAATTAATAGAGGTTTGCTACAAAAGAAACTACGTGTTGTTTTTTTTCCAAAAAAAGAAACTACGTGTTTGTTCATGTGATAAATTTAAGATTGTAATTTTTGGATTCGATTGGAGATGAAGATATTAAGTAGATCTTGTAGATGACGAAAGATTTGTTAGATCCTATATATTGATTCACTTGCGATTTCACTTGAGATTTTTCGAAATAATTTGAGCTGTCATCTATACTTACTATATTATAATAATCAAACAAGATAATTTTTTTTCCATCTTACATGGTGAACCATAAAAAAGATCATAATCATCCAATTTTAGATAAACCATACAAAATATCATAACCGTCCAATTTTAATAAAATCTTATTTTAGAAAAGATATATTATACATGCAACTCTATCACCGATAGTCCTTGTTTTATAATTGTGCTAACGAGTATAATTGTAGTCACATTCAACTCAATTTTATTATCATTCAAACTCTTTTATCTATTTAAAATTATAATTTATAATTAAATTTTATGAATATTAATATATAAACAACATTATATAGAAAAATGTAAAAAGAAATTAATAATTAATAATAAAATAAAGGCATTAATACTAGCACATTAGGGGTATTTTGTGAATACAGGGGGTGCACTATATTATTACAAAAATAACACTCAGTTTTACATATAAAATTATTATAACCTTAGGTAACTTACCTAAGTTCATCCTTAGGAGAACTTTTCTCTAAAATAAATTATCATATTAAATTAAATATTTAAATTATATAAAATAATTAATATATACTCCCTCAGGTCTTTTATATAGGTCACTGGACTTTTTGCACGCAACTTTAGGTGCTTTGATTATGAAGTTAAAATTGATATTTTCTAAATTTTCTTTTTTTGAATAAAAATATAATATTTAAATTTTAATTCACAAAAAAAAAATTAAAAATATTAATTCTAATTATGTGATTAAAGTACGTAAATTTACGTATAAAAAGTCAAACGACCTAAAAATAGGATCAGTGGAATAATTTATTAATATCATCCGTGTGTTTTGCACGGGTTAAAATACGGATTATGAGCTATTATTTTCATTATTATCTCTTTATTATTTTACCGTTGACAACCAATATGAGACAAATAGCACCGTTTGCAAACATAGAAATAGTCCTCCACAGTCCACATGTAAAATGAAAATTTAAGTTACTTAAAATACACATATACAACTGCATAAACACACGGACATTTTACATAACCCACCCCCACTTGACCACCTTTTCACAAATCTTGTCGTCCCGTAATTTTTTTTAATATTAGAACATGGTCATTTCGATTTGGAAATCTCGTGTTTTTTATTTACCTTTTATGATAGAGATTAGAGGCTACCACCAATATTTCAAATCTTTAGTAAAAAAAATTCTACATTCCTATTCCTATTTTGCCTAAAGGAGTCTGAATTAGACCTGTCAAACCGTGTCGTTAAGCAGCTCCGTACGCCATTCGGAGAGGAAATCTCATATTGACGATAGTACCGACACGTGTAATGTCGTGTTTCGTGTACTTTTGGGTATACACGAAAACGATACGATTATAAACCGTGTACTTTTGGGTATNCAAATCTCCTATACACACGTTTACATACATATACACATTCATGAGTTGATTGCTATTTACAGTTATACACCCAAGATTTAACCACCTGCCGCCTTTTAACTCTTTCCCCCAAAACTCTTTACCTACACTAATTAATTCTCTCTCTCTCGATCTCTCCCAATCTTTACTCCTGTCTACATCTCTATATCTGTCTCTCTCTTTTCAAGAAACCAACATTAACATACTACTAGTGCAAGAATATTAAAATCTCTCTCATGGCATTCAAGAATCTCTCCTACCTCATCATTCTCTCCTCTCTCTATCTCTCCATATCTCTCTCCAAACCCCACCGCAACAACCCTACCCTCCCTCCAAACCCAAACCCAACCCCCACCCCATCACCACCCTCCACATACCCTAACACACAACAAACCTCACCAACCCTAGGCCAGTGGGCCCTACTCCAAAAAACAATAGGCATCTCCGCCATGCACATGCAACTCCTCTACAACAACCACCTCATCATCTTTGACCGTACAGATTTCGGCCTCTCCAACCTCTCCTTACCCTCAGGCTCTAAATGTAGATACAACGACCAAGCCCTAGATATAGATTGCACTGCTCACTCAGTCTCGTACGACGTCGCATTCAACACGTTCAGGCCACTTACGGTGCAAACTGACTTCTGGTGTTCCTCAGCCGCCGTCTTACCCGACGGAACCCTACTCCAAACCGGCGGGTATCTTGCCGGAGCTAAAAGAATCCGGTCATTCACGCCATGCGATGATGAAAAATGTGATTGGATTGAACTTGAAAAGAATTTAACAGTACAAAGATGGTATGCAACTAATCAAATTCTACCGGATGGTAGGATCATAATTATCGGTGGCAGAAGGGCTTTTAGTTATGAGTTTTTTCCGAGAAATCAAGAAAATGGTGTTGGAAGTATAGATCAGAGGCATACCTGAAATCAAGTAATCAATAATGAAATATNTGTTGGAAGTATAGATCAGAGGCATACCTGAAATCAAGTAATCAAGAATGAAATACCAAAATTAGTTCGAGGCACGTGAAAACCACGCTATCCTTAAAACAGATAAGCCCCTTCCGTACGGTGCTTGAAGGTGAGTTGGCCTCCGTCTCCCAGGATACAACGAACAAAGGTGGTCTTAAGCACAGAAAAAACCCGCCTTCTACGAACCGAACAAATACGGCTTCTATCTCACAGAAACTGAACCTAGAACTCTAAGAGTAGTATGCAAGAAGCTATGAAACTTCTGAGTATTTTTGTGTCCCAAACAATGATCCCAATGCCTCCATATATAGGAGTAAAAATATGTAACTCTCCTTGTAATCNCAAACAATGATCCCAATGCCTCCTTATATAGGAGTAAAATATGTAACTCTCCTTGTAATCAATTTTGTAACTCCTACACAATAATGAGCAATACACTAATACACCATTATTGTGAGGAGTTACAAATCAATACAATAAGTTACAAAATAATAAAATTAAAGCTATGCAATTTCAAATTTATTCAAATTCCTAACAATCCCCCACATGAAAAAATTGACATTGCAAAACGACATTTTGACATGGAGATAGAAGCACGCGGTAGAAACCAACATAGGATAGGTAGGCGTTACCCCTTGAACCTTCCCTTGTAAGAATATATTTACATTTCTAGAATCTCAGTAGTCGCGTTGACCTTGAACTGCTCTTTTGTATTGTGAAATGATGATACATCCCCCACTAGAGTCTTTCCCTATATTTGTTCAGTTCTCACTGTTAAGCCCATTTTGGTCCTGAGCTTTAGCCTGGTTCTGTGAGTTGTACCCAGAATTGGCCCTCACAATTCTTTCTTGAAGCGACCCCACTTCACTCACATAGGTGATCTCTTTAAATAATACGATTATATTATTTTGTTCGACTTATCGACACATAAGGATCATTAAAAGCATAGCTTAGCCTTAACCAAAATTTATCACTATTTTTCATCATAGGAATGGACCAGGGAGTAAAACCCCCACAGTGATCTCACTAAGTCTTTACAGTTAGGTTGTCCCATTGAACCAAGATCTTGGGATCTCCAGTCAACAAGGTTGGGTTTCCTTTGTACCGACTTTTATTATGGGCTTTAGTCCCATTCCTTTCGATGATTTATCAACTAACTCTCTTGTTAACCCCTTGGTTAGCGGATCCGCGGTGTTATCTTTTGATCTGATAAAATCAATAGTGATAACTCCAGTTGAGAGTAGTTGTCTAATGGTGTTGTGTCGACGGCGAATATGCCTCGACATTTCATTATAAAGTACACGCTCAGCTGTACCTATTGCTGCCGTACTTTCACAATGTATACAAAGTGGTGGTACAGGCATCTCCCATCTAGGAATATCCTCTAAAAATTGGCGTAACCATTCAGCTTGTTGAGCAGCTTTATCCAAAGCTACAAACTCAGCTTCCATTGTAGAATTAGTTACAACCGTTTGTTTTGTAGATTTCCACGAGATTGCTCCGCCTCCTAGCGTAAATACATATCCGCTAGTGGACTTTGATCCTTTTACACCATTTATCCAGTTAGAATCACTGTATCCTTCTAGTACACTTGGATATGTTGTGTAATGCAATCCATAATCACGCGTATACCTTAAGTACCTAAGTACTTTAGTTATCGCTTTCCAGTGATCCATACCTGGATTACTCGTGTATCTGCTTAGCTTGTTTACAGTGAAGGCAATGTCTGGTCTTGTACAATTCGTTAAGTACATCAGACTTCCTATCACTTTTACATATTCTCCTTGAGAAACACCATCTCTTTTATTTTTCGAAAGATGTAAAGCTGTATCAAACGGTGTTCTTGACACACTAGAATCATTTTTGTTAAATTTCTCAAGAATTTTATCAACATAATGTGACTGATTTAAAACAAGTCCACTCGATGTTCTTAGGATCTTTATCCCTAGAATCACATCAGCTAAGCCCATATCCTTCATCTGGAACCTTGAATGTAATGTGTCCTTAGTAGATTTGACCATTTTGTCATTACTACCCACGATGAGCATATCGTCAACATAAAGACACAGGATCACATATCCCTCAATTGTGTCTTTGACATATACACATTTGTCACATTCGTTGATTTTGAATCCATTTGATAGCATAACACCATCAAATTTCTGGTGCCAATCTAGAGGCGCTTGTTTTAAGCCATAAATTGACTTAACTAATTTACATACTTTATGTTCCAATCCTGGAACTACAAAACCCTCAGGCTGCTTGATGTAGATTTCTTCATCCAAATCTCCATTCAGAAAGGCTGTTTTAACATCCATTTGATGCACTTCAAGATTTCGCAATGCTGCAATAGCAAGTATCATCCTTATAGATACCATTCTCGTCACTGGAGAATACGTGTCAAAATAATCAATGCCTTTCTTTTGGCGAAAACCTTGAACTACAAGTCGGGCTTTATATTTATCTATGGACCCATCAGTTTTCATTTTTCGACTGAAAATCCATTTAGATCCTAGTGGTTTACATCCAGGAGGAAGATCCACTAACTCCCATGTATGATTCTGCATAATAGAATCAACTTCACTCTTAATGGCTTCTTTCCAAAAAGGACCATCAGGACAATGCACAGCCTGTGAGTAGGACTGTGGTTCATTCTCTAGCAAATAAGTCAAAAAATCAGGCCCATACGATTTTTCAACTCTAGCTCTTTTGCTTCGACGAGGGGCATCCTCTATTTCAAGTTCATCCATGTTTTCTTGTTCCTCGCCATCACTATTATCATTTTCAGATATAGTTTCACGTGTCCTTTTCGATAAACTTGAATTTTCTTTGGACTTACGTGGAAATACATGTTCAAAAAATGAAGCATTTCTCGATTCCATTATTGTGTTCTTGTGAATATCAGGGATTTTCGATTCATGTACAAGAAACTTGTATGCACTACTGTTGTGTACATATCCAATAAAAATACAATCCACTGTCTTTGGACCGATTTTTACCCTTTTTGGTTCTGGTACTAGAACCTTTGCAAGGCACCCCCACACTCGTAAGAATTTATAAGAAGGCTTCTGTCTTTTCCATAATTCATAGGGTGTCTGCTCTTGATTTTTTCGGGGTATCTTATTCAATAGATAATTTGCTGACAAGACAGCATCTCCCCACATATTTTCAGGTAACCCTGAACTTAGCAACATTGCATTGCTCATTTCTTTCAAGGTCCTATTTTTACGCTCAGCAATTCCATTTGACTGAGGTGAATACGGTGCAGTGACTTCGTGAATAATTCCATGTTTTGCACAGAATTCACCAAACGGTGATACATATTCACCTCCTCTGTCACTTCTTATCGCCTTAATTTTTTTTCCTCTGAGTTGAGTTTCAACTTCATTTTTATAGAGTTCAAATTTCTCTATAGCTTCATCTTTGCTTTTTAGCAAATAGACATAGCAAAATCTTGTACTGTCATCCACAAATGTGATAAAGTACTTGTTACCATCCCTTGTTTGATTTGATTTTAAATCACACACATCACTATGAATCAAATCTAAGGGTTTTGTATGTCTTTCAATTGTTCGAAACGATGATCTTGTTAATTTTGCCTCGACACAAATTTCACATTTGTGTTTCGAACTTATTTGGAATGTTGGTATATGGTTCAAGTTAATTAATCTACGCATAGTTTCATAATTAACATGACCTAGTCTACCATGCCATAAATTGGAAGACTCAAGCAAGTAAGCAGAAGAATTATTCTTATTAATACTCTTCACAGTCATTACATTGAGTTTGAAAAGGCCTTCAGTGACATAGCCTTTTCCTACAAACATTCCACTCTTAGACAAAATAACCTTATCAGATTCAAACACCATGCGGAATCCATGCTTGTTCAACAACGAGCCAGAAACCAAGTTCTTTCGGATCTCTGGCACATACAGCACATCCTTAAGAGTCATCTCCTTGCCAGAGGTCATCTTCAGCACAACATTGCCCTTTCCAAGGACTTCAGATGTTGCAGAATTCCCCATGAACAGCTTTTCTCCGGTGGCAGTTGGTGAGAAGGTATGAAACATCTCCTTGCTTGAGCAAATGTGCCTCGTAGCACCAGTGTCAATCCACCATTCTTTCGGATTAGATCCGATCAGATTCACCTCAGAGACCACAGCAGATAGACTGATTTCAGATATGTCTTGAGCTACATCATCTACCACGTGAGCCTCATGTTTTTTCTTCTTTGGTAGTCTGCACTCAGTTGACTTGTGACCCATCTTGTCACAATTGAAGCATTTTCCTTGAAATTTCTTCTTAGAAACTCCCCCTTTCGGTCCCAAGTTGGGCCTCTTGTCTGGTTTCCCCTTCTTAAACTTGGAGTTCTTCTTGACCTCCACAACATTAGCATTTGAAGAGCTGACAGACCGATTTTTATTATCCTCCTCAATACGGAGTCTCAAGACAAGGTCTTGCACTGTCATCTCCTTTCGTTTATGCTTCAAATAATTCTTGAAGTTCATCCAACCAGGGGGCAATTTTTCAATAATCACGGCAACTTGGAATGCCTCATTCATGGGCATACCTTCAGCTTCCATGTCATGCATGATCATCTGAAGATCTTGCACTTGATTAACCACTTTCTTGGAATCCACCATCATAAACTCGAGAAGTCGGGCCACTATAAATTTTTTAGTACCCGCATCCTCAGTTCTGTACTTCTTGTCGAGTGAGTCCCACAGAATCTTGGACGTCTTTATCACACTATACACATTGTACAGTGAATCACTCAAACAGTTCATAATATAATTTCTGCACAAGAAAGCTGAGTGGTTCCATGCTTGGACTGCACTAACACGTTGAACATCAGTGTCACCTTCTTTCAGCGTAGGTGCATCCTCAGTCAAGAACCTCACAAGGTTCAAAGTGGTCAAGTAGAACAACATCTTTTGTTGCCACCTCTTAAAATTCAGCCCACTGAATTTTTCC
>QRFB01009161.1:0-10230 GCA_008931105.1 Oenanthe javanica | reverse complement strand
TTAAGCACAGAAAAAACCCGCCTTCTACGAACCGAACAAATACGGCTTCTATCTCACAGAAACTGAACCTAGAGCTCTAAGAGTAGTATGCAAGAAGCTATGAAACTTCTGAGTATTTTTGTGTCCCAAACAATGATCCCAATGCCTCCTTCTATAGGAGTAAAAATATGTAACTCTCCTTGTAATTAATTTTGTAACTCCTACACAATANCCAAACAATGATCCCAATGCCTCCTTATATAGGAGTAAAATATGTAACTCTCCTTGTAATCAATTTTGTAACTCCTACACAATAATGAGCAATACACTAATACACCATTATTGTGAGGAGTTACAAATCAATACAATAAGTTACAAAATAATAAAATTAAAGCTATGCAATTTCAAATTTATTCAAATTCCTAACAAATGGGACGTTAAAAAATGTGTTTGATCTTGAATTCTTGCAAGAAACAAGTGATTCTAAAGAGGAGAACAATCTTTATCCATTCTTGCATGTTTTACCGGACGGTAATCTTTTTATTTTCGCCAACCAACGTTCGATTTTATTCAATTATACGAATCACCGGGTACTGAAAGAGTACCGATGATTCGTGATGCGAAAAGATCGTATCCCTCTACGGGATCATCTGTTTTGTTGCCGTTGAAGTTGGTTTCTGGTGAGGTTTTGCCTGAAGCTGAGGTGATGGTTTGTGGTGGGTCCTACGGTGGGGCCTACTTGAAAGCTAGGGTTGGTGATTACGTGGCAGCTTCGAATTCTTGTGGCCGGTTAAAAGTTTCGGATCCGGATCCTAAATGGGTCATGGAGGACATGCCCATGGGTCGGGTCATGTCTGATATGTTGTTGGTACCGACTGGTGATGTGGTTATTGTTAATGGGGCGGGTCGAGGGACGGCCGGGTGGGAGAGAGCGGATGACCCGGTTTTGTACCCGGTTTTGTATTCGAGTAATGTGGATGATCCGAGAAAAAAGTTCACTGTGATGAACNGACCGCAGGGTGGGAGAGAGCGGATGACCCGGTTTTGTACCCGGTTTTGTATTCGAGTAATGTGGATAATCCGAGAAAAAGGTTCACTGTGATGAACCCTACTAGTATACCAAGAATGTATCATTCAGCTGCTGCATTGTTGCCAGATGGCAGGATTTTAGTGGGTGGTAGTAATCCTCATGTACAATATAATTTCAGTAATGTTAAGTATCCTACTGAGTTGAGCTTAGAGGCATTTTCACCACCTTATCTTGCAGCAGCTTTAAGGCATTTGCAGCCTTCGATTATATCGGTTGAGTATCCTTCAGATTATGGTCAGAAATTTTCCGTGATGTTTGCATTAGGATCGAATGTTAAAAATGGAATGATCGATGTAGTGATGATTGCGCCTTCCTTTACAACTCACTCTTTTGCAATGAATCAGAGGTTGTTAGTGTTGGATTCTTCGGATGTGCAACAGTTGTCGGATGTTGCTTATAAGGCTACTGTGTTTGCCCCTCCATCGCGTAATGTTGCACCTCCTGGTTATTATATGTTGTTTGTGGTACATGAGGGTGTTCCAAGTCATTGTGTGTGGATTAAGATGAACTTATAGAGCATCACTCTTCTTTTTGTTGGAAACTATAGAGCTGAAGAAATATAGATATGGATAGTGAGATAGGAATATAATTTGTACTGCAATAGTGAAATGGATCGATGTTTGAGTTATCATTTCATTTAATTAAATCTTTATTAAGCTACTTTCTTTATCTTCTCATTCTCCCGCTCATGATTACTTGTAATGAAGTAATGGTAGTGTGCTAAAGAGTAATATGTATTATTGGCACTATATAGTTGTCGATGGTCTGTGCTTGTACTGATTTGCCAAGAATATATAGATAACGCGGATTGAAAATTCAATCCGCTTAATACTTGAGCTTATGAATTTAGATAGCATCCATGTTAAAATTGAAGTTAATTAATTTGTGATAGATTTAAGGAGGAGGATCAAAAATTTTCTTCAGTACTGTTGCCTAGAGGCTTAGTAAAACGATTTGTTGAACACTTGTACTGCCTAAACAACTGCCCTCTAGAGAATTTGCATTGGAACTTTTCTACACCTTGTACTACCAGTTCAATGATCTGTACTTGTAGCCTTGTAGGTTATATCGCTTTGTGCAAATTAGATAATGCAAAATCTCCAGAGAGCCATGATGTGTTGTTGGCGAAACCACTGGTGTTGTTGACAACTGAAATAATCAACAAGCTTAGGCAGTAGTCCAATGCTAATGAAGCCCACGTTAGTGAAGTAGCCAGAGATTGCATGCTACTTGGAGCTGCTATAAAGAAAAACTCCATCAGTCCGCTAATTAGGTGAATATATGATATATCAGCTGTCTAAAAACAAGTACTTGAATGTAACCCAAAAGAATGATATAGGCAATGTGTTGTTGCGTCTAGACCAGAGTTAGTGCATTTCTTTTGCTTTTGAGTTATTAAGTTGAATAATCTGTACTTGTATCGGTTTCCCCAGAATAAATAATGCAGAAAAAAATAATCCCCTCGAATTCTAGCTAATTAATCCATGTGATATAATTTAGCAGTAAGAGGATCAGGATTCTGCGCAAATATTGTTCCTGAAGGCTTAACTAATGTATGTATTGATTATAACAGCCTAAACCCCCTGCCACTCTGCATTGAAACTTTTCTATGCCTCGTACTACTAGCAGTCCAATGATCTGTACTTGAATTGATTTACCCAGAAGAGATAACACAGAATCTCTGGATAGCTATAATTTGTTGTTGCCTTGTTGGAGCCACCACTGGTGGTCTGGTGCTGTGAAATAAACATTGAGCTTAGATAGTAGCCCATAACAGAGTTCATCTTAGTAAAGTAGCCCAAATCGCATGCTACTTGGAGCTTCTATATATAAAGAAAAACTCCACTAGTCCAGCTAAGGTGAATAAATCAGCTGATCCAGGAAACAAGTACTCGAAAGGAATTCAATAGATTGATATAAACAAAGACACTGTAGTTTCCAGACCAGACAGTAGTGGTACTTTTGCCTTTGATTTCGACTAGAGCAGCGACGACTAATCTGAATCCAATGCATTAAAAGATAAGTGATTCTATTTATGTTTCTGTTCATGTACGAGTGAATAAGATGATGAAATGATCATACAGTGGTCGAAGATATGTAGTAATGACGACAGGGGAAAAATGGAAAGAGGCGAGTTTAAGTGGTAAGGATCCGAGTTTGCATTCATTGCAGCCACTTCCACTTGTTTTTGATATTTAGAAAGTGTAAAGTGCTAATCTTTAGTGTATCTATATTCTCAATATTATTTCATATGGTAAAAAAGAATAAAAGATAAATTAAGAATAGAATAATAAATTTATCATAAAATAAGCAAAGAATGTTTCTTTTCCATTATCATAAAATAAGCAAAAGATGTTTCTTTTCAATTATCATAAAATAAGTAAAGAATGTTCTTTATACAAACCGCTATATACAGGAATGAGGATTGCATGAATGGATCAATCCAATCATTTAATGTTGAAAATATTATTATCTAAACACAACAATCAGCAGTTATATGATGATAATTAACAAGAACAAGCTGATACCAATTACGAAACAAACACGAAGGCAAATAAAATATAAATCAGTAACTGTAAAGACGAGAGAAAAGATAAAAAAAATTAACTCTAATAGAAACTTTATGCATACACTGATAGAACCAAAATGAACAGTTGAGTCACCAAGCCTTGCAAGAAGTTTTGACTGTTCTTGAAGAGATAATTGCCCCACTACGCTGTGTTGGGTTGCAGCAATATCACTTTCAGGATAAAACAATATAGAGTACTTCGTTCATATATACGTAGCACTCAATAGCGACTAACACCTCAGTACGCTCAAAAACCTATGCAATTTTTATTGTATGCGAGGTACAAGGCACACCACAATTAGATGTGCATGCCTCAATATATAGGCATCTGCTATTCTCTTATTATCTTCAATGTGGGATATAGATGGTTTTTTCAAAGAAATAGAGTTTTACAAAAAGATGAGTTTTATTTGTTACTTATATTATTCAGATCAAGTAATATTAATATTGCAATATATATTTAGAGTCTGATTATTGAAATAATCCTTACTCAATATATTTAATATTAATATTAAATAATCAATATAAATAAATCAAATAAACTTGCAATTAAAAGATATAAAGTATTTAATAACATCATGTGACATAAGCATTCCACTTACACCAGTACCACTAGTTGTAAACAATACTAACACAAGATGCTATATAAACACATTATCTTTCCTTTACAAATTCAATGTGGGACAAACCCACATAACCCATTTCAAGCAAGTAACTTCAACTTAATTTTTTTATGGATTTCACTAATAAAATGTCTTAGATCCAAACATGAAAATTTAAGTGCTCATGGCAAGGAACAACCTACATTAGTTAGTTTCCGGAAATTACAAGAACATATATAAAATATGTCTTAAACTTTCCATTTTCTAACATTTAATTACATCAAATTATATATATATATATATATATAGAGAGAGAGAGANCCCAAAATCTCTCTCTCCCCTATATATACATAATGATGTATAGTATTAGGGATAATCATCAGATTTCATTTTTAGAAAAAAACCATAGCTGCTCCACATCAAGAGAGGCTACAGAAAGAGAGATAGAGAGAGAGAGAGAGAGAGAGAGAGAGAGAGAGAGAGAGAGAGAGAGCGACCTTCCTTATCTTTGTTTGCTTAAATTCCATGGATTTTGTGTTGTATGATGCTGCCATTCATGATGACATTGATGTCCTCAAGGAGATGGAGCAAAGGCTTAGCGTCCACGATCAACTGACTCCTACAAACAGTACAGTGCTTCATCTTGCATGCCAATGAGGGAGTATTAAATGTGTTGAACACATTCTAAGTGTCCATAAGTCACTTCTATTTAAGATCAACATAACATGTGAGACTGCGCTTCACCTGGCATCAAGAGAAGGACACTATCAAGTAATTGTAGCACTCCTTGATGCAGCTAAGTCTTTGCCTCTAAAACCTAATAAATGTTTTCAGAAGTCATCATTGACCTGCATACAATCTCTGATTAGAACACTCAATGTGGAAAATGAAACTACCTTGCACGTGGCAGTACGATACAATCACAACAACGTGGTTCAAATTCTAGTTAATGAAGATCCAAGCCATTCATATCCTCGGAGTAAGCATGGCGAAACTCCACTTTACTTGGCTTCTATAAGGTCCAACACTGACATAGTTAGAACAATTCTTTACAATTGTGAATCCTCACAGTTTGGTGGTCCTGATGGAAGAACGGCTTTGCATGCTGCACTTTTGGATGATGGCGGACATGGTAATTAAGTACACATACCATACATTTACCTTATCTCAATGACTCTAAACACGTTGGTTGATGCATGGTAATTTATGTTACAATTGGTTGATTTATGTTAGTGTTACAATTGGTTGATTTATGTTACATAGATTGCATTCACTTACATAAATATCTGCATTTCTACGACCAAAAGGAGGTGATCAGATACATTTTGTCACAAGGTTGTAAAGCAAGCAAAAACCTTTTGATTCAACGGGACAAGAATGGATCCACACCTCTCCACTGGATTGCCAAGTTGGGATGTTATGTCAAAGAACTCGTGGATCTAACAACGGTTGACTGGGAAGTCCTTGACTCCCAAGGTCTCACCCACCCCCTTGGACATTCTAAATAAATAAAACGAGGCTTCTTATCTAGCCGATCAAGTAAGTTGCTGAGCTAGCTTAGTAAGTTGCTCTTGTTTCATATTTTATCAAACTTGTTACTACTTTTTTCATACGACAAATATTCATTGCATGCAGGCGATGATTAGAACAACACTCGTTAATGCCAAAGTTAAGAGGCAATACTTGTCGGTTGCTTATGAAGGATCTATAGAAAAGCAAGTCATCGTAGAAAAAAATAAAGAAATGCAGCCAATAATGGAATTTATTGAAAATGTGATCAACACCCATATAATAGTTGCTGCATTAATAACCACGGTAGCCTTGACAGCAGGATTTGCCATGCCAGGTGGTTTTGATGAAAATAAAGGAGAAACCCAAGGAACTCCGATGCTTTTAAAAAAAGCCGCCTTTCAGACATTTGTAATAACAGATGCAATTGCCCTGTTACTTTCAATTTCATCATTATTCCTCTACTTCTGGACAATACTGATACAGAAGATGCCGAGCTTACCAGCGACTTGTTCCTGGTCTCTACCCAGCTTAACCTTTTCTCGATTATGGCAATAATGGTGGCATTCATTACCGGGACTTATGCTGTGCTAGCTCACTCATTAGTTCTGGCTATCAGTGTCGGCACCATCTCTTTATTGTTTTTTGTCTTGATATTTTATGTAATTATATATAATTTTTTATAATTACAATAATACCTTCATCAGGAAAATCACGTGAGATAATCTTAAGAACATTAATCTCATTATATAAACTAATTTATATTAAAAATTTTAAAAACTATAATAATCTTATTCCCAAGTTTTTTTTTTTAACAACGTAAACAATATATAACTAGCCGGCTAGCCGAGGCGATGAAAATATCCTGGACCACCCCTGGTGGTTACAAATAGTGCTGTAAATTAATACGGATTATCTGATATCTCGACTTATATCCGGCACGAAAATATGATACATGTCTCATATTCATTTTATAAATAATTTAAATTTGGTGGAAAAATTAAACTCGAATATAATATGATCCCGAATATGAACACTCATATACCCGTTCAAATTAGGTATCATATTATTTTTTATAAAATGATCATACTCGAATATCCGAATATGATCCATGGTTCATATTCGATTCGAACCCATGTATAAATTATATTTTTAGTCCATTACATTTGTAAGTAAATAGTGATTTTATAATTTCTTAATATCTTATACAGAGTATAAGTTTAAATTTTCACAAAATACGATTTATTTACCGTGATAAATTATATATACATAAGTTTTAATTCATGATTATTATGTTTTTATAGTATTATATTTATTTGAATAATTGATAATTATTTGAATAATTGAAATAAAAAACGATACTTAATGTTAGTGGGTCATATTTGACTCATATTCGATGGATCATAAACTACCCAATTAGAAAATAAAAAATACGCACTAACTCATATTTGATTTGGATCCGAATCTCATATATCTGGGATCGGTTTGTATCTGAATAAAATGATCCCGAACCCAAATCTGAAAATATTAAAAATAAAACGATCTAATACTTGAATACATGAGTGTCCGGTTCTACCCGATCTTTTACGGCCCTAGTTACAAATATCAACTAATGAGTAGTCCCTCTCGTTCTTTTTTTAATACTATTATCGGATTACAAATATCAACTAATGAGTAATCTCTCTCATTCTTTTTTTAATACTATTATTGGATGATTTGTAGAATTCTCACTAGCTAAACCCTCGATTTTTCTTTGAAGAAGATGTACTTATATAATGTTTGATTAACTATCAAATATTTTACTAATTAACTTTTTTTTCGAAACTCAAGCAATTTTATTGATCAATGGAAATCATATCAACCTGTACATATTTAGAGATTTCATCCAAACATGGTTCTCCGGGCATTCCTCTATACCGAAAGAAATTAACTTCATAAGGTGATGGGTTACACAATCTATATCCCTTCTAACAAACATGAGACAATGTGATCATAGACAAATGTGATTGCATATTGTTGGAGTACCAAAGGCGATATTATATAGTTAGACAAGCCATATTCATGTATTTAATGCATCTTTGTTCAACTAACTACAACAATTTGGAGCTCGTCCCATGTCTTGGGTTCGACTCTGGCTCACCGCGAGATTTGTTAGAACAAATACTTATTTGTAAGGATATAAGTCAATCTAGTAAAAAAAAAAAAAACTACAACAATTTGAGGAGCTTATCATCTGTCAGGTTCTGGATTTGATTCTGGCCCACTTCAAAAATTTATTATAACAGATATTTAATTTATAAGGCTATAAGCCTAAATATTCGGGGGAGGCCCACAACAATTTGAGGGTAATGACACGGGGTTCTTTGCATCTACTCACAGAACCACTGAGGAGAGGGATGCTGTTTGGGATGATATTAAAGGATAGATCAGGAGACAAGAATGGAACACTAAACTGATCGATGAACATAGGTCTCTGCCTTAAATCACGATTGTTAATTACCATGCTCCAAAATCCGTACATGCGTTCATAGGAATCATAGCCCTTAAAACAAATGCATGATTTTTTATAGTAATTATTGTTACTACAATTAATTTCTTCAAACTCGTTTTATTTATTAAAATTTTGATCAACTTTAAAGATACTGTTTCAAATAATAGATTCAAATATTTTCAAACAAATTGCTGGAATAGCTCAGTTGGTTTGAGCGTGTGGCTGTTAACCACAAGGTCGGAGGTTCAAGCCCTCCTTCTAGCGATTAAATTTTAATTTTTTTTATCCTTTATATATAGACATCATTCTCCAAAAATAGAGCAAATATGTCGATATTTTCTTACTGAGGTCGGAACTGACTCGCATTACATCTCCATTGATTTTTATAAGTGATTTAACTAAAAAAATGTGTCAACTAAATGTAAAAGTTCAGATTCGTCCTATGACTCCATAAAAATATGTACATTTAAATAAATATTCACATGGTCTATATCTTGAGTGTGACTATTAAGAAAAGCTTTAGTGCATACTAATGTTTTGTAAATAACAAACGATGGAGACTTCAAATCTCAGTATATTTCTTAAAAAAATACAGCCCCTGTTAAAAAAAATAAAGTTAGAAATGCAGCATTATGGTTAAAAACGAAAGGGGGTGAAAACGGACGTGCGCGAACGAAAGTAAGAAAGGGGAAAGGGAAAAGAATGGGAGAATGAAAAAGACAGAGCACNAAGGGGAAAAGGGAAAAGAATGGGAGAATGAAAAAGACAAAGAGCATAGCGGGGAGTTCAAAGAGAAAAAACAGAGTAGGACCATGGAGAAAATTAAAATGGAGATGGGGTGACTCATTTTACCCTTTATACTGACATCTGATTGGACCTGACTTTAGCCCTTTTTTTTCCTTCTTTATTCATCGTTAGCCCTATGTTAAAAAATTTAAATTCTTGAATTTTGATAATTATAAACTAGAGATATCAATCAATCTAAGTGTACATGTAATTGAATTATTATTAGTTATTTCAACAAAAAATTAAAATTTTTTTATTTGAAAAGCTAAAAAAAACTCAAAATAGTATCAATCGGATCACACGATATTTATTAATGTCCCGCACCGGTATCTCAACTAGTTAAGGCTGAGATCTTTGGGACTTACCACCGAGGTCTCAAGTTGAGTGCATGGAAATAAGCGGGATAGGGATAAGTTGAGGTGCGCACCTGGTAAAATATAGTTAAACTAATAAAAAAATATTTATTAACTCTACATTAATAGAATATTGTCCTTTTTGAGTTAACAATTAAATTTGTACGATTTTTTTTCTCGATGAAGTACTTAATTTAAAAAATCTTATATTAATAAAATTATTTAATTATTTATATTTAACAGAATCCTTTTCTTATATTCTCACGTGAGCAGGGGTGATGGTATGATGATAGAACAAGTAGTTACCATTTTCGTAATCGTTACCGAGATATAAAATTAAATACTCTGCTTTAAAAAAGTGAAAATACTTTGAACAGTCACTATTGATTATAAACAATACTCCCTCTGTCTTGTATTAATAGTATTTTTTCAAAAAAGTAACGCATAATAAGAAATATTAGTTGTACAATAATTTTTCATGCGTATCATATTTATTATGACTATTTTATACTAAATAAAGTAAATTTTATATTGGAAATGACAAAAAAAGAATAAATTTGAATTTTTTTATATTGAAAATAGAAATGAACAATTATTATTGGACAAAATATTTTTCCAAAAGAAATTATTATTATGGGACAGATGGAGTACCGTAGTACAAATACCGTTTGACCTTGATATTCTTGGTCAAAATTACATGTTTTGAGGTTATTTTAAACTTAAAATTAACTTTAAAGATAATTTACCGAAATAAGACCGGCCATGAATCAATCATATAATGTGGGTATTTGGGGTTCCATAAACTTAAAATAAGTAGCTTATTTTTTATTTTATTTTACATATTTTCATAT
>QRFB01009160.1:0-26540 GCA_008931105.1 Oenanthe javanica | reverse complement strand
GGCAGCAAAAGCAAAACCAGCATTACCGAGTCTCAAAGCCGAAAGCATCTGAAAACTAGAGTTGCTATAACCAACCAGCTTCTTCACAGCAATATCAACTTGTTTAGACATCTTTTTTCTTAGACTCCATTGCGACAGATTTATATTTTTCCAGCAGTGAGGGATCGAAACCACACCCCACCAAGTCTCGCACACAAGAGGCACCACCCTCATCATTTCATCCACCGGCATTTTCACCACTACCATCACCAACATCTCTGCTGGAATGTTTTCCCACTGTCCATTTTCACATACCCTCTTACTCATTTTAGCAGAAGCCAGTCTTGAGATTTTAAATGCTACATGCAAAATAAAAAATAGTATATCTATTGTGTTTGTGGTACTAGAGTATCTAGTATGTGAGGAGCGCATTTTCCACTTTTTTGGAACCCATTTTATGTCATCTCAGTGTAAAGTGACCACAACTAAAAAGTGGTCAAACTCATCCAATGCTAAGTCCATTGGTCACATTTTGTTGGACCCACTTTATTCTTATTGTATTATAACTATAATTATGTGATATTTTATAATTCAATTTTAATTTAATTTAATAATATTTAAATTTTAATAATTCAAATTAAAATGATTAAATTTTTTAAAATATTATTAAAATAAAAGACATATCTCATAATTAAAATGCATCATATTATTAAAAAAATACATGAGAAAATATTATATTAAAAACATTACACGAGAAAGCATTAAGTTTAAAACATTGCAATATGAAAAATTAACGATTATTATGGAACTGAGAGATATGTTCAACCAAGTCATTTTGTAACTGACGATGTATCTGTTTATCACGCATCTGTATAGTCTTCTGAATATACGTTTCATACTGGACTGGAGTTTCTTCACCTAAATTAGGTTGCAATAAACCATTTATTGCATCATCATAAGTTGGTAGGGGACCAAATTGAATAGCATATGTGTCCCTCTCGTCTTCAACAATTATATTATGTATTATGATGCATGCTCTCATAATTCTCCCAATATCTATTTTGTCCCAAAAAATTTTAAAATTTTAAAATGTAAGGATATGAATAATAAAGTCTAAAGATCATATATATATAGGGGTAAAATATTACTGTTAATATTAACATTATGAATTTAAACGTTAAAATGTTATCGTTTAAATTTTAAAAAAAGCTGAACACAACTTGCTTGGTTCATTGTAAAAAGTAATAATAAAAAAATATAAAGTACACGGCGTGCGCAGAAATGGCCGTGGCCAGGATGGTGGCCGAGGTCACTTTTTCAACTTCTGTCCAATGCAAGACCTTTATATTTTATCAGCCCATTTCCATATTTTGAGTCCTGATGTATAAACTGTCCACACATTAGAGCTGCTCTTAAAGAGTTGGAGTCTTGGAGACTCTTCGTTTCTGGTGATAGGTTACAGTAAAAATATAGGTCGATATTAAAGAGGTGAAGTACATGTATAATTTTAGTAAATGGATAGTCCTAAATACTCGATTCGATTCTGCATTATTCCAAGAATTTTTCAAAACCGATACTTATTTGTAAAGTTACAAACTAAATTATTATATAAAAAAAGTAGTAAATGTGCCGGTTTGGCAAAGTTTTACTTGTAATTCAAATGTATTGATTTGTGTTACAGTATGATTTGGTGCTAGACACATCTCCCCAAGTAATACTTGATTGTCTGCGTATCTTTTTCTCGTAGGAATACAGTACCCAATCAAAGTTTCTGATGTCTGTATTTTCAAACTTGATGTTTGAGTGTGACAAATCACACTTAAAGATTAAGGCTACTAAATTGTCTTATCAAACATAAAAAAAAAATATCTTTCTTTTAAATAAAATATAGGTAATTCGAATGCACATCAATTCTCGAGTATCGTACCGTTGTTATTCGTTACATTCTGAGAGTAACCCTAATGGGATTAATTATAATAATTATTTAAAATATTATAAAATAATGATTATTTAAAATAGAAAAACAATATTTTAATTTATTCTAATGGAGTTACTTATATTCATTACTGATATATAAAAATACTATAAGTGTGCGGTAATTGATTGTGACAATTGCAGATCGATCCTCCTAAACTATGAAATTTTCAAATTCTAATAAATGAATAAGATAAACTAGAAAAATATTTTTTGTAAATGCACCTATTGGGGTGAATAGGTGTTATAGAGCTGACTATTTCCAATTTTAATGTTTACCAATTATAATAGTTGGCTGTTATTGAATCAGTCTGTTGTACCTTGTAAAATGGTTTACTGTTTTAAAACTGACAGAGTGTTGTAGCAAGCTATTATGAATGCAATTTTGTAAATAATAAATAGCGATAATGTAAAGGAGCCACAAAACATTTAGCCAGGTTCGACCCCTAGTTCTAATGGTGTACGTCTAAGTCCCTTACTATATTATTAAAACCGAAACATTAAAAGTTTGGTAGTCAGTTTGGTGGTCGGTCGGTATTTGGGTTGGATAGTTATTGCTGGGCATAACTTTTTTAACATTAATCTCTTAACTAAAACACATCTCACATTAGTTTTCTAACTAAAACACAACCATAAATAAAACACACAAACACTATCCTATTAGAATACAAATATTCTTAACTAAAATATATCCAAAACACGTAAATATTATCTTATTAAAATTGAAATACAAATAAAATATATGAAAATTATATAAAATACATATGTACAACATTAAATAAAATTTAAATTATTATTAATGAAAATATTAAAATTAAAATAATAAAATACTAAACAAACTCGATCCATGCATCGCACAGGATATAAGCTAGCATATTATTAATCAAATATAATCCAATTACAAGATAATAATATATCTCCGTGTTTCTCAGTCACTAAAATGGCTTGTTGTTATTCCAGCTACTAGCACCCCAATGTTTTATCCTTTTGTAACATGATCCTTGAACCTTTAAATTCTTTTAGTTCCATTCTTTGAATTCCTCTTGTTCCTAGTCTTCTTGCACACAAGAACCAGTGAATGCTATAGAACTAAGCTCCCTTGATCTACTATAGATGTTTTGCTAATTTCAATAACTCAGAACACACTTGAAAAATACAACAATAATATAGAATGATTGCAACTCAAATGCATTCTCGATATAGCACGTAAATAATACTCCGTCCCACACAATTGTTTACATTTGGGTTGGGTACGGAGGTTAAGAAAATTATATAAAGTATTATGAAAGAGAAGGAAAAGTGGATGAAAGAGAAGGAAAAATGAGTAAAGTGGTGTGGTCAATTGATATTTAATTGATAGATTTGAAAAGGTGAATGAAAGTAGTGGGTGAGAGTAAATTTTATAATATAAAAGTTTACTATTTTTAGAAAGTTTTAAAATGTAAAGAATTGGGCGGGACATCCAAAAAATGGAAAGTGTAAAGAATTGGATGGGACAGAGGGAGTATATCTTAAGCTCGATTTAGAGAATATAGATAATAAGCTTTTCAAGAACGTAGATGAGAGTTGTAGTATTTTTAACATCGCTTGAAAGCTTAGCCCATGTTATATCAAAATTACAAATGACAAGTTTGAATAATAGATATTGATATAACGTTGTGAAACAGAATTAATTCAAACTAAGACATAGATATAAGAGATATGGTAGATAAAAACGTTTGTAAAACAACTCCTATATATATGGATAAATAGATAAGTAGCTGGTTAAAATGAGTTTATATTTAAATCAACTACTTCCTATAAAGTAGAAAAAAGTTTTAATAAAATAATATAAGCTTAGTATGTATTAAAACACATTATGTAGATATATACTCACATAAAGAATCCTATTAAAATTTTATGTTAAAACCAAGTCTTCCAAATTAGTCTTTCAGATCTGCTAGACTCTATCTTGGCAGACTGTTATGATAAAACTGCTTACTATTATACTATTAAATAAATATCCTACAAATAGAAGTTAGTACAAGACAACACAACAGGCTATTATTATACATGAAGTACACAACATCATGTAATAAGCTTGAAACTTGTTGTTATAGTGTCATCATCAAAACTTGGGATTTCCAATCTCCCCCTTTTTGATGATTACATAATTATTTTAGGAGTTAATAAAACTCCCCTCAATCTAAGAACTCCTTGCATAAACAATTAGCACAAAAATATACTAGCAAGAATATTCTAACTAATTCAGCATAGAAAAATATATGAGCGATAAAATAACTAGCTATTTAACTTAAGCAAAATATCCATCCATGGCATAAAACCAAAATAAGCTCAACCCTGAGTAAAATATTCAGCAAAGAAGTTCAGCAGATAGCAAATTCAACCAAGTAAAATTAAAAAAGTTCATAAAAATTCATAAAATCATAAAAACCCAAGTCCCAAACTCAAGTACTCCTGAAATATTCTCCCCCTTAATCACCAAAAATGGCATTAAGGCTCTTGGAGGACCCATATATTCAATGATCATTTTCTTTATCTCACGAACTTCAGAAATTAAATCTTGAAGAACATCAAACATAGGTCCAGAAGTAGAGTAGAATCTAGTTGACTAGTGTATGAGATGAGTAGGGGTTGTAGGGCAGGCATTTGAATCCTTTCCAGCATGCCATCTTCACCAACCCTCAAGCTAGACTAAGTTAGATTAGCCACATCAAAGAACTCAGTGGCATCCACTTATCACGATCATATAGTTTAACTCCAACAAACCTAAATACCTTTATCAACAATAAACCATACGGAAGCCCCATTTTCTTCTACTTGACACACCCAATCATATTGTTCAAAATCAACCCAGGCAAATTAAATTTCTGACCCTTAAGCAGTAGAGACACAATGATCAAGAACCTCTTTTTTTAGTGATAAAAAGAAGTATTTTTCAGATTAAATAGACATCGATTTTTTAGGGACCGATGTTATTAGCGCCTTTGACATCGGTGACATTATTGATAGATGTTAAATGTGTGATGTTTATTACAGCTTTTCTAGTAGTGTTTAGTGATAAAAAAGAAGTATTTTCAAATTAAATGAGTTTGGAATGAAAATATCCCAATACCCAAAACATTTTATCAATAAAATATATAAAGCTTATTACACCATATAAATAATAAATCATATAAAATTTAAAATTCAAATTTTACACAATTGACTAAATAAAAGTAATTGCATGAGTATACAGAAAACACATAAAACAAGATAATGAAGGATAATTATATGAAGAGACACAATGTTAGTCTCAAATATCGTAAAAGGGGGGTTGAATACGATATAGTCCAATTTTAATCTTCTTCACGGAATATACTTTAATGGACTTGGACTTCTAAACAGGAGTACAATCAAACAACAGTCATAGCAATATGAACATAGTTCATTCGGGGAATATATATTTTTATTAATATAATCCCCGAGGGGTGTGTTACATTTCTAATAACTGAGGTTAGCTACAATGATTCACTAGTTTACAGATACAAGTGTTCGTTACGAGCAATCAATACAATCAATACAACAACTAATATCTCATTAATGGATTCTGTGTATGTATGTCTTGAATGCTCTCTGAATATTTCTCCCGACTTGTTCTGCAATTGAATGAATATTAAAGACGAAGTCTCTGCTGCTTTTTGTGTAGTCTTGTTACCAACCCATATACATGGCTCAATTAGAACCAAGTAAAATAGATTGTTTCCATTCTATTTTATCAACAATCGAAGGAATAAAACTTAACCATCGATGTGTCTTAATAACAATCGGAATAGAAATAAAATGAATTAAGTTAATTAACTTTATTTCATTCACAACAATCAGATGGAGTTTGAGTGGGATAACAATCGGCTCCTTGCTTCTTTGCTTTTTCTTGTTAATGCTTTAACAATCGGAGAATACTTTTGCCTTGTTTCTTTCTTAGATAGTGCCTTAACAATCGACAAAAACAATATTCAAGTCCTAACCATCGGCCATTCTAAGTGCTTTAATAATCGTCATTATTTAAAAGATTTAATCTTTAAATAAATCTTTTAAGTGCCTTAACAATCGGCAAAGATGTAGCACTTTAAGTGTAGGAAATTTTGTACTTAGACTATTTTCCAGTCCTTGCAAAATTGTCTACTACCTTGAATCAAGTTTAATGATTTACCTTTGCTTTGTGAACTTGATTCTTTCTTAAGTTTGACATCCCTAGCCAATTCTTCTGATTCATAGATGCAGTTCTCAATTTTATTTGTGCTGACGTTTAGTGCAATTGGTCTGATTCACAAATGACTAACACGATCTTGATTACTCCATCTTCTTGACTATATAATTGACTATGTTCCTTGTTGATAAACGAATGCTTCTATAACTCACTGGAATCTTCTATCTTCTTTGTAATACCCTTTGATACCATTAAAACTCTTGAACCACTTAAATTTTATTCTTCACTGAGGCTTGAACATGTTAATAAACTTCTTTCAGTGGCCTTCAATGTCTTCAAGGCTTCTTCTGATATTCAGGATATTATGTCTTGAAGTTATAACCGATTCGCAGTCGATTCCTGTGCTTCATTTAATATTAGTTATATATCTTCATGTGTTGAGTTAGTTACCTCGGTTACATGTTACGTACGTTACATTATGCTTTACATATAGAAAAAGTATATATTCGATAATGCATGTAATAAATAATAGATTAAGTATAATGATAAAAAAACAAATGACACATAATGAATAAAATAGCTTGTTGATATTAAAGAAGCTAAAAGAGTGAGCTGCATACCAAAATTAGCTTGCTGTTTCTACACAGTGCACACACCAAGTTCTCTTCTGATTATAATAAAACGTTCCTCAGGGAGAGGCTTTGTGAAGATATCAGTCAATTGATACTTAGTTGGAATGTAGACCAAATTTATCTTGCTTTTTTCCACATTGTTCCTTAGAAAATGATGCCTCACATCTATATGTTTTGTTCTTAAATGAAGTACTAGATTTTCTGATATGTTTATTGTGCTTGTATTGTCACAATAAATGAGAACTTTTCCATATTTGATTCCAAAATCCTTGAGTGTTTGAATCATCCACCAAATTTATGAGCAACAACTGCCAACGGCTAAATACTCCCTCTCAGTTGTTGACAAGGCCACAAAATTTTAGTTTTTTCTTTGCCAACATACCTATTATTTACCCTTAGTACTTAACAATAAGTTTGTAGAAGGGGGGTTGAATACAAACTTAAGAATTATATCAAATTCTTGCGGATTTAAGTTTGCATTCAAAGGGTTTGAGTGTTTGAGATATTAAACTTAGATAGATTACAAAAGAAAATTAAACTAAATATTTGAAAACAGTTCTTTAAAAATTACTAGTGGATTGGTTTTTCACTAGTGAATATTTTTGCTTTCAAATAACCTTGGTCTAAAAACCAAGTTTCTTACAAATGTAAAATGAACACAGAAAAGCACTATAAATAATTCATATCTCTTACTATGCTTTTCTTGCATTCTTAGTTCTATACTTCTACAGTTGTTACAATGAACTACTAAACTATATATAGTAGTTCATTTTCTACTTTTATTTTCTATCAACTGATAAAAAGAATACAAATTATATTTTACAATGTTTGCACTAAAATAGAATGTAGCTTCTTTCACAGTCTTTCTAGGTCTTTGCCTTGTTCTGGAAAAGTCTTTGTCTTGTGCTTCTCCTTGAAGACTGTGTTTCTTGAAAGGCTTCACAGTACTAACAAGACTGTCTTCCATTGATTCAGTCTTCTACAAAGATTCTATTCCATTTGTCCTTAGCCATTTTGGGAAACATTGATCAACTGATAATTGTTGTGAAGCTTATCAATCGATCCTTCTTTGCTTATCCATCGATAGATAAGTTATCCATTGACTAGTTAGTGTATCAATGGATATTTGAATATCCAACGATCCCTTATCTATCGACTGCTCTTTTAACCATTGATTGTCTTGACAGATTTATCCGTTGATGATGATCCATTGATTTGACTTTTGTTGACTTTCATCCATCGACCAACATCCATATCCATTGACTTCTTTATCTGTTGATCACTTCATTTATGAGAATTCTGACTTAGAATATTTACACTTTGTCAGCCATTCTTCATATTCGTCGAATAACTATCAATCGAAGCTAGCAAACATCAGTTGACTAGAATATTACATCGATCAAAATATTACAATCAATTGATAAGAAAAGAACTCTGAATCAACTGTTACAATCCAATTTATCAATTGATTAACAACAACTTCAACTGATAAATGGTTCACTAGTCAATGGATATTTATAGATCATATATCCATTGACCAGTTACAAAATTAAGATCAAATTTGTGATTCTAAGTAATTTGTTATCATCACACTACATGATTCCTAACAATCTCCCCTATTTATGAATATGAGAAATAGGCATAAATCTAAGTTGATGATAACAAAACCCCTTAACATTTATCAATACAGCATGAATCATAAATTGACAATTAAAAAGTATGAGACATTTATGTACCAATAACATATGATTTTTTAGAAGAATTCTTCTCCTCCTCTTGCTAGACTCGGCCATTTCCTTCTTCTCATTTTCTTCCATCTGTCTGTAAAGTAGCCCCTTCAATATCTTCTCATCTTAAACACTATAATCCAGCTGACTTGCCAAGAATTTTAGCTCCAGGTTTGGCAGTTTTCTGACTTCTTTATAAATATCAATGCACCTTTCCTTGCCATCCATGTCAATGTAGAGCATCATGTAAAATGGCTCATGAAGGACTTTCCTTCCTTCAGGATTCTAGATTTTCATTATCTCCTCCTTTTCCTCCTGAATTGGTGCCTCTCTCATGGTGATTATTCTCTTTAAAATATCTTTCGCAAGTCTTTGTGTCAAATAGTAGTTTCTATTGAGTAGAGTGTAGATTTTTCTCAAAATGGCATAGTTCTGTTCCATCACTTTTGAAAAAGTGAAAGTGAGATGTGAGTCATCTTCATATTCAAGATGAAGAAGATCCATACCCCTCTTCCTTTGGCCGTTAGTAGCAATACTCTAAATTATTTATCCGCAAAATATTCGAAAGAATTTTTTAATTTAGTGAGTATCGTATTCAAACCTCCCCTTCTACGATACTTCCGGGACCTAACATAAATATATTTATATAGTTTAATTTTTTGTTTCGGAAAGACTTTTGATCAAATAAACTCAGAAAGACTTTTACATAAAGAGTTTTATAAAAGGTACTTTTTAATTGAAAACCAAAAAGACTTTTAAAATAAAGCTCGGCAAGACTTTCCAAAAAGTCTTACCGAGTCTTTATAATTAAAAGTCTTACTGAGTCTTTTTATTTAAAAAATCTTACCGAGCGAGTTATTTAAAAGTCTTACCAATTTATTTCCTTTAAATCGATTTTGTTGGTTAAAAATTCTTACTAATTGTTTCCCCGGTTTATATACATATAGATACATACGATCAGATCTCTAGCAAGACCTTTGAAAAACCCTCAATTTTGTGCTCTCTATAACTGCTAATCAGTTGCTTTCATCGTATTACAAGCTATTGCTTGCTTGGTTTGACTAAAATCGATTATAACAGTCATTACTCTGCCCGATTTTTCTTTAAAATTGAACTGATTTGGACCAAACTGAGTTTTCCGATGGTTTTACTATTCTGAGGACTGATTTAGGAGTGAGGTTGTTTGTAAGAATCGATTTGGGTTGTGATGCTATTAGGGTTATGATTTTAGGGTGTTTTAATCAAATTTTGTGTTATAATTCGATTAATAAGGTGTTCTCGTAATTTAATTACAGTTGTTAAAATCCTCAATTTGAATTTCAAAAGAAAGAAAATGGTTGCAATTTTTGAGATCGCCAAGTCAAATTTTATTGGGTACTTTGATCTAGAAAAATGCACTTAGGTAAGATTTAGGTCATGGATCAGGTTTATGAACGAGCACTCATTAGTAAGAATAACTATTACCCTAAGTACCCCATTAAAGATTGAACCTCTTAGAACCTTGTACTCAACTGCCAAAAATTGTACGACTGAAGCACTAGTTTAATTTTCCTTCAGAATAGGAGAAATAGAGTACATAGCAGATGAGATTGACATGAATAGAATAGTAGGGTTCCCAATAGATAATTTTGAGACCCTACCAATAGTTGAAGATATAACCAATTTTTTCTAGTCAATTCATTATCAAGGCACGTTGGATCTGGTAAAGCTGTCTAAATCCTAGTTGGTGAGCGAATGGGATTACTTCTTCGATACTTTAGCCAAATTTTTTGCTCCTACCATGAAGAGTAACTTCCACAACATTTCATCTCTTCTACAAGTGATTGGGTATTCTACGGCCCACAATAGAATAATCAACTTTGGGAAGCTAATTTTGACTGAGGTTATAAGGAAGATGGGTACTGTTGAGAGCAGAAACTTGGATGTAGATCAGAAAGTGACTTGTTTTTATCCAAGGTTTCTAATACTATTGACAAATAAGTTGCTATCAAAAGAAGACAAGGCTAGGTTTGAAAACAGCCCAGTAGAAGTTTCCCCAACAACTCAAAAGAATTTATTCACCAGACTCAACAATAAGAACAAATTTCCAGGGGTAGCCATTGAAAGGACTCAATACATGGCTAGTATCTTAGATCAAATTTCAAATCCTGCACAGGCTCAACAGCTTCAGCCAGAGCCAATGGAAGTTGATCATCCTGCACAACAACTACTTAAAGTTGCTCAACTTGCAGACCAAGAGGCCCAGGAACAACAGGTAATATCTCACACCTGAGCTTCTAATTTCTTACCTTTAAATATATCTGTGGCAGACTATGATAGTGGTCTTACACTTCAAGATTTCGGCTATGAACCTGCAAACACACAACGCTGAGCTAGAGCCACAAACAGTTTCTTCTTCTTCAACTTCAGTGAGTCAAATCAGAAAAAGAAAGAAACATGTTAGAAAGACTAGGGGAAGAAGTCAAGGTAGCTCAGTGAGTGAACCCATGGCTCTGTCTCCATCTCAGGAAAGATCTAGAATTGAACCTGAGACAACTACAGCCCCATCCTTATCCTCTCAATGGGATTTGGACTTTGAAATGGTAGTTCAACAGTCTCTGAACTTACTCTATCAAGAGGGTGATTCTATTGAAATTCGTCATCTGGCCATGGTATCTTGTGAAGAGTCAAGCACACTACTATAACTCACTCTAGCATGACCTCCAATCATACAAGATACATACACAGATGAGGGCACATCAAATGCTGAAGAAAATGTTTTGGATACAAACTTGTTCGATGCCACATTCATAGTGGAACAAAACATTCTAGATGTTGTAAAGTATCCAATGCCTTTACATGCTTTGAGGAGCACCACAGACTCTAGCGAGCCACTCACTACATTGTCTAAGGTGGTGACCCCCCTGGAGTTAACACTTCTAGTTCCTGAAAAGGAAGTTCTCTCATCCATAAGTGGATTAGGTGAGAGGCAACTACTCCATAGAAGGAGTTGGGGCTCCATTCACGGAGTAGCTATATCAGTAGCGGAGCCACTTCAGGTTAATCCTATTGTGGACATGCCTTCACTGGCTTCAAAAGAATATTACAAGTCTTTAATTGCTATAGTATTATATACAAGTACAACAACGGAATCTGTAAATGAGCAAAACACGAGTGGTGTGAGGTAAACACTGAGCGAAACACATACACCTGCTCATAGTGAAATAAACAAGAGTGCAAGTGAGGTGAATGCACACACACAATGAACTTTTATAAAAAAAAATAGAAGCTCTCCATAAGGAAGTGAAGGTTGTTCAGGCTGAGTTAGCAAAAGTAAAATCACAAGAAGAAACAAAGTCTACATATGCCTCTGTAACAGAATAGCTGACAAACATGCCAGAAGAAGTGAAGGATGTAAAGTCAAGCATTCTCCTTAAAACTCAAGATATCCAGAATGTTCAAAGTCTCATTGCTGAGGATATGAAGGAGATTTGCAACATAAACGAAAGAATTGATTATGTCGAGAAAATCTTGAATCTGAGAATAATTGAAAATGAAGAAATCTCCATAAAAAGATTCAACAAACTAGATGAAGGGATGGTTCATTTAAATGAAGGGATGAAGCAGGTCTATGAGGCCATGACAAAACTAGTCAAATCAATTGAAGCTTCAAAATCTGTAGAGGATCCCTCAACTAAGGGGGAGAAAAGAGTAGAGAAAGTAGCTGAAGGAGAAGGAGTTACTAAAGGCAAAGCCAAGCTGTATGAACAAGAAGATCAGTTTATGTCAAATATTCAAGAAGAACAATACTATCTTGAAGATCAATTTGTTGAGGATAATGGTCAAGATGACACTTTCAATCTAGACTACTGTAGAGTTAAAGAAGAAACAGCCTTTAATGAAGAATTCTTGTTTCCCAGAGAAGAACAGTCTAATCCTACCTATGAAGAGGGAATGAGGAAATTGAAAGAAGACATCAAGGAAAGCAATGCTAAAGTTGAACAACTGCAGGCTCTAGTCAAGGAGAAAGCACAGGCTGAAAGAAAATCAAGCATAGAAAAACAGAATCTATAGGTTATTGCTGTTAAAGAAAAGAAGAGAGATGTGCAACTAAAAATTAGTGCAAAGTGGGACACTGCCAGAAAGATCATGGACAAGATTTAGAAGGGTCCATTTGAAGACAACCTACTAAAGTCAATTATCAAACGCTTGGAAAGTTCAAATGACAACATTGATAATTTCTTGAAGGCCCTGAAAGAAGAAGTCGATTATATCACTGTGATAGTTGATCACATTCTTAAAGATTGGCAGATCTTAGTCTACACTCACAGAAATGGCATTCATAATCTCTTTAGAATTCTTCAGACAAAGATCTTTATCTGTGTTATGGACCTTGTTGAATAATGTTAAAAGGAGTTCAGAGGAGAATGAGCTTCTAAGAGACAGACTCAAAGACTTTGCAAAAGTTATTAGTCCTCAAATCATTTATGATCCTCATGAGGTACGGTTTTTCACTAACAAGTTTTATCATATCATGAATTTAGATGAGGAGTCCTTGAAAGGTTATACAGTCAAGTACATGATTAAAGTTGAGAAAATGCTGAGATCTAAAGGGTTCAGAACTTAAGAAAACTTAGATGTTGCTGAAAAGATCTGGAACTACTGCTTGTCAAAAGGTATTCCATCTTACATCTGGAAAATGTCAAAAATAGATTCAAGTCAGCCGTACGATATGCAGGAATAGAAAGAAGATCCTGTTGAGCAAGAAGTGCAATAGCTATTAGCACGGGCTGAACAAAGAAGGTTATATAGAGAATCAATTCGATCAGAACAATCAGCCACTGAAGATGTACCAAGGACAACTGTGCATAAGAGTTCAAATCTAGAAAAAGTTGAAGTTGATACTTGTAAAGATGGTGAAGATTGAAGATATAGATAGGTCAAGATAGAATTTTGTAATACATGTTCAGTCTAGAGGAACATCTATCTTGTATTTATCTTTCAAGTATGAATCTGGAAAATTGTTAAATATAATACCAAAACTTTTTGTTATTTATAGTTCTTAAATGTCGTATTATTTTCTTAGTTGTTAGTTGAGTTATCCTCTAGAAATTTGTGTGTTAAATGTTTAACAACAAATATGGGGAGATTGAAAGGCATATGACTAGGACTATTTATAATAATTAGATGACAATTTAACTCAGATAAGAAAAAACAGTAAATAATAAATATGATAACTTGAATCAAGACAAAGAAAGTCAACTGGTCACGAAGAATTAGATTATCAGAAAGATTCTGATGATGTTGCTACTCTACACTGAAAGAACTAAATTAATATGTTCAAGCGTCGGTGTAAAATAAAAAGGTAGTAATTCAAAAGAGTTCAGAAGTCAAAAAAGATTTTAAATGGATTATACAGAAAGATTCCAAGAAAAAAAATTATAGAGATAAATCTAGAAGCGAGAACAAGACAGAAGATCACGGCTTTTAAAGTTAAAAGGTGAAAAATATTTATTTTAGTATGGCACAAATGAACCAGGCAGTACATTTGGGTGTCAACTAATTTAATAAATATTTATCACATAGTTTAAGTGGTTTTACGACAAAAGACGGTGAAGACGGTGAAATGTCATTATAATACTTTTTAGATTAAAGAATTTGAATATTCTATATGTTAAGCGATCTGAAAACAAAATAACTATTTGTTTAGCTCGTTCTTTGTTTCACAATCAGGTTGTAGTTGATAGTTCGGAGGTTTATTCCGGCTGAGTTATATTGTTTTAATAAAATCCTTTTGTTTGTGAAAAAAACAATGGTTGTGTAGTGAAGAAACTAATTAATTCTACTATCAAAAGTTAATTAATTATTTAATTTATCTACTTAAATTAATTCATCTTGAATTGAATTAATTTATAAATTAATTAATTAAAATTGGTGGAATAAATTAAGTTAAAAAGAACATTTTATTTATCATTTAAAGAAAGTCTTGTTGCACCAATAAATAAAGTCTTACCGAATGAAGACTTTAGAAGAAAGTCTTACCGAGTTTTCTATTAAGACTTTAGAAAATTCTTACCGACTTCAAGTGGGAAAAGGTCTTACAGAAATTAGATTGAAGAAAAGTCTTGCAAAACATTCAGAAAGTCTTACCGAATTTTGAAGAAAAAAACTCTTGCTGGGCTTTGAAGAAAAGACTTACCGAATTTTCTAAAAGTTTTACCGAGTTTAAATTGTTTTGCCCATTATTTTTAGAAAAGTCTGAAGGGTTATTTAATTGTCTTTTAAAAGTCGTTAGAAAAGTCTTGCTAGCTTACACCTCTATAAATATGAGGCCAAGGGCTTCATTATTTGTGTTTGTTAAAAACATTCAAATTCAGTAATTTATCTGCATTGTAATATTCACAAACTTTTTGTCCTTGTTTGAAATATAATTGTTAAATTAGAACAATTCATGTAGAAATCGTTCTAGAGTAATTTATCAGTTATATACATTTTCATCATATTAATTTTGTAATAATTTTCAAGTTAAAAATCATATCTTCTACTTGAACAGTATTTCATTAAAATTAATATTTCGTAATTAATTAAAATAATATTTTAAATTTGAAATTCCGTGATTAAATATAGATATTGTATTCAACCCCCCTTCTACAATATCATGAACCAACAGTTCTTCGATCTTCCAAATTTTCTGAGTCACTGAAACAACTAGAAGTGGAAGATTAGTAAATAATATGGAGCACCTAGGCGCCCGTAATATTCATGCAGATGCAAATGCAGATCCAAGTAAGACATGTAAATGTGCAAGAGTGAGTGATCTCAAAATTCAGCCTTTAAGATCAGTAACACCTCTGAGGGCCTTCAAAATTAGCAACACCCCTGAGGGTCTTCAGTAGGTTTGGGCCAATGCCTTAAGTGTTCCCAAGTGTCGACCTTTGAGGCCCAACTTTTTTTTTACGGAACGTGGCAGACTCGACCTGTCCATCGTTGAACATAATGAGATTTAATGGCTAGTCTTCCTGGAAGTGTCACTAAAAGGCGAGGCAACTAGACTCCCCTAACTAGGTGAGAACCCAATTAGTCTGGATGGAACCTAGCCTTCAGACCGATTTTTAGCAGCGACAAATACAGTTTACCACAATGTCATCCTCCCAGGTCTTAGTCTAAGATTCATGTACAATGGTTCATGCCCTTCCAAATTGACACAGTGTACTACCATGCAGTCCTCTTAAGTCTAACTTGCGGTAAACTCTTGCATAACAGCATATGCCCTTCCCAGCTGTTGACATAGCCTACTGTTATACAAATTCTCTTGTCCAAGATGCTTAAGGTTCTTGCACAGTAGCTCGTGCCCTTCCAAGTTGCTGACATGGTGTACCATCATACAATTCTCCTCGAATCCTAAAATTCAAATAAAGTGGTTTGTGCCCTTCAAAATAAGATTTTTAAGAGAGAGATATTTTCTGTATTTTTCCAAGTGACGATATTATTCTTCTTCACAATTCCTGCTTGCAAGTCTTGAAAATGATCTCCAACAAATATATGATGCATCAATATATATAATATATGATATAATTTATGAATAATAATATATCAATTCAGGTATGCATAAAATATAAATCCAGCATGAAGGGTGATAAAATAAGTATTATCATGACATAAATATTAATGCAAAAAAAATAAAAATTTATGAATACTTATCTCAATTTTTCGAAAGAAGCAGTTAAGTTTGATTATGGATGAGGCAATCACTTTTGTTTAACTGGGACTCTACCACATATACAACAACACCTTCTTTTCCTTTTTTCTCCGTCACGCGCGCTTTATTTGTCACAACATGTGACTTTCAAGTTTTACATATACAGTTGCTTCCATCCAGTGTGGGTGTTTGATTTTCTTTTAAAGTGTTGTGGACTCCACTTTTTAATAAAAAAATTTACCAACAATATAACTATCTCGCCTCTTATTGTGATTATGTAGTTGCTTTTTTTATTTAATGCTCGTCTCCTGCACATCAATTTCCATGCGGTTCTCTTCTTCTCTTTTTTTTTCAGTTTTTAATGAGTTGGCAATTTTTTATTGGTTCTTTATGCTCCCATGTATGCACAAAAATCCTCACCAATAAAAAATTATCAACTTATCAAAAAGTAATTGTTAGTGTATGCGACACTAGAAAGACCCTTTTTCTTTTACCAATCGCGTACTTTGTTTTCTTGATCTTTTTTCCGATCATTATACCTACGGCTTGTATGGCTACGATTCTCCTGCATCTGGCTTTTTATTCATGAAGTCGTGAACACCATTAATCGACATATATGGTTCCACCTTCTAATCATTATGCGCCATGATTTATACTTCATAGTTATTTATGATCTCTCGAAAAAAATTATAGCCACCGCATCCCCGTTCTTCTCCACCATTGAGCCGTTCAGAATCCATGATAAACCCCCCTCCCCAACAAGTTGTGTATATTGTTTGTCCTCCACAAACAAAAAATTAAGCCCCTCCTTCTAGTACCAATTGTGAATGGAGGAATTTGGTGATAACAAATTTCGGAGGGTTGCTGGAATAATAAAAATATTTTAATGGGATATTGGGGAGGTTTGGATATTAGGGGCTGGACTTGAGAGGTATCTCGACTTGTTAGATGTGTCGGATCCTTTTCCAAGATGTCCGTGTACTCTGATTATATAGAGATCAAACACACGCAGTACTGTTAGAATTAAGAATTTATCTCCATGATTGTTTAGAGATATATTTGGAAGTGGTTGATTTTATCTATTAAAATTATATTAGCGTTAGGATACCTCCCTGATTTGAAGGATATTGTTGGGAGAAATATTCTGTAATTAATGAGAGATTATTCCTCGTTTCTGGGAGAGGATAATTGTTAAGAATGAGAACCATAGAAGTTTTACAAAAGGGGGTGGGGTGAATGTATAACTTGAAATTTTTAAACTCTTTTTGATTTCTAAATATGATGACAGGTTATAGTGTATATTGTAGCTTTAGTAACTTCGCAGTGTTTGCTTAATAGAAATACGGAATGAAAATAAACACTCAAAGTAAACTTTCAATCTAATTGTGTATTAGAATTGAAATGCTACAATCTGAGATTCTAAAGATGAATCTCAGTTTCTTGTTCTTAGAAGATAAAACAAGGTTTGAAAAATTATTCAATACACTAAGTTGAGAAGCTGTGCATTCTGCTATATAGACAACATGTCTTTGTTGCACATATTTTCACAGTCAGTTATACTATAACTAGAAATAGACAAAAGATACTTTACATTGTACATAATCTATTTCTAGCTAAGTTCTATGACTTGACAGTCCATGCTATATGCACCTTATCTTTTATCTTTGTCTTGTTCTTCTTCCAAGTTACATTGTAGACTTGTCTTTATCTTAACAGGTTTGACTAATCTTGTAATAACAGAGCTTCAAACTTTGTCTTGTTCTACTGCAAACTTCCTTGAACTTAGCCTTTTTGAAGCAGTCGAATGTTGATTCTGCTTTGAGAAGTCATGGTGATTGACTTCTCGATTAGGTACATGCTGAGACTTTTCGATTAGTCCTTGAATGACTTACTTCTCGAATGACTAGGTTTCTCGACTGCATACTTCATTTGATGACTTCTCGATTAGACTAGACTTCTCAAATGGATACTTAAAACTCAAACTTCTCAATTGGATCACCCTTATCACTTCTCGATTGCTTATTTGGCTAACTTCTCTATTTGATCGACTAGACTTCACGAATTATCTACATTTCTTACTTCTCGATTAATTACCCTTCAATCGAATACCCAACCAATTTAGAGTTTTGAGACTTCTCGAACCAGCTTTGGCATCCTGACTTCTCTACTAGGTTGACTTCTCGAATAGTTCTTTGCCTTAGAGAATTTTCACACTGCAATCCTTATTCTTGATCAAGTCTTCAATGTCTTGATGCATGATCCACTCTGAATCTTCTACTAGACTTTATTCTTTGACTTTAATTACAACTCTGGATTTACAATTTGATCATACTTCTATCAGCAAAGATTACATTGAAATTGCTAAGTCACTATCATAATACAGAAGTTCTAAAATGTTACAATAAGACAAGTAATTATGTAGAGTAAGCTTGATTTAATCCAACAATAATTAACTTGGATTAAGTTAATTATTAATAAATATTGGAAAATTTAGAAAATTATTGAGCCTGACGAAAATATGTGATAACATCTATCATAAACAGTACCTTTAACAGTATCTTTCATTATATTACCATCACAATATAACTATCCCAAACATACCTATATATCAAATCCATATATATATATATATATATATATATATATATATATATATATATAAAGTTTATAAAATCTAAAACAATGAATTCATATATTATTGGAGTGTAAAAAGGGAGATAATGTTTCAGATTATTACCTGATGAGTTTTTTTCAAATTAACCAACAGAAAAGAATTGCTCTCTCGAATAATATTGTTCTGCTCGTCTAATTCATACTTTTATTTAAGAGATATGCGATTGTTAGTAATGTATACGTTGATAACACCTTTCATAACCATGTATTCACTGGAGACCCATTTAAGAAAAGCGTATCATCAAAAGACACGCTATATATATCCACGTCTCTAGTCATACGCTTACACCAGAGGCGTATCATATGAAGATACGTTGGTAAGTATGGCGTGTACCCTTTTATACGATATACCCTGAAGCGTATCTTTTTAAAATTTGTAGATACTTCACTTACTCCGTCCCTAATAGCGTGTCACAAGCATACATGAGCTGTACTAACATATCATCTGACACGTTATTGTTTGTGGCGTATTGTAAGAATTCTTCTTCTTTCTCTCAATCATGTTTGTTGATACATGACTCGTGGAAGCGTACCATCGTGAGGCGCTGCTGAGAGTAGCGTGTCTCCTCAGTATTTTGGGCTCCCATGTCAGCCTACAAGTATTTTGGTCCACCTCCTTTAAAAATTATTTATTTAAGGCTTCACCCTAATTAAAAGGATAATTCGACTAAATTTACTAATATTTTTAAGAATGATTCGTGACTTAAATAGTTCTTTTTATGTTAATTACAATATTTACTTTTATTATATGTAGTTTTGATTTTTAGTTTTTTATTATATGTAGTTTTGATTTTGAATTAATATAGAGTATAAAAATTAGGGGTTATTTTTAAATTTTAGTGGGTGCTAAAAATTAATATTAAATATTATTCTTAATTTATTTATTTTTTTACTTTAGTGAGGAATTTAGATCTCACTAACCCTATGTAGCTCCGCCACTAAATGCAAATATAATTAATTTAATATATTAATAGCATTTTTAGATAACAATATTACAAAAAAATTATCAAAACTCAGGCTCCTAAAATTTTAAGATTTTGGGACATCAGCAAGATATTCCAATTTCCAAATTTCGATTTTTAAGATAAATTCCGATAAATGAGTGCTAAACTGTTTCAGCTACAGGATTTTAATTTAAAATTTCTATTTTTTTAGATAAAATGAAATGAGAAATAAAAATTAGAAAGAATCAGCGGTAGTAATTTTGGGTTTCGGATCGGGTTAATAGACTCAGGTCAGAATTTTAACCCAACTAGAACCTAACCCAAAATTTTAATGAGTCAGAATACCAAACTCAAAATAATTATAATTTATTAATAAATATAAATCATGAATTACTAAAAATATACTAAAATTATATTATATATATAATTTCGAGTCATTTCGGGTGAATTTCGGATAACCCGAAATCCACTCGAAAATGTCCCGATTTGTTCGGGAAAAAGAATGGAGTAAAAATTTCTTATAATAAAATTTATGAAGAAATTGAATAGAGAATGAAGCAATTTCACAAATTTAAATCTTAAAATTAAATAAATAATACAAATTTCAAAGCTCGATTTAAACAAATTTGAACTAATTTAGAAACTTTGAACTAAAACAAAGCTAGATTTATTTGATTACCAAACATTCCCACTAAAATGCTCGAAGTTCCGAAATGGAAGCGTCAAAAATTTGACATACCGCGCAAATTAAAATCCCATTTAATTTAGCCCCAACCCCAAAATACTATTAAAAAACGACCCCGCTCAAAATCAAATTGCTTAAAAAACGCTTCAAACAGTGTTACCCTCCTTTCAAAATGAAATTTCAAACATGAAAATGGTTGCTAAATTTTCAACTGATAGAGTTCATCCCTCCAAAACCAAAACCAAAACCAAAAAAACAAAAGCACCCCTCCAAACATGTATATATTTGTGTATGCATATGCCATTATAAACTCAGATCTCAAATCTCAATACAAAGAAAGAGTGAACAAGATGGAGGGTGTTTGTGCTTGTAAACTCAGTGATAACAAAGAGAACACCCCTCCACAAGCATTGTTATTGGCAACTCAAAGTGTCAAATCTGTAATAAAAAAGAAGAGAAAGTTGAGGAAGCCCTTGAGGGACATTACCCATTTGTTCAACAATCAAATCTGGGCTCCAATTGCCCGTTTTCAGAGTCTTCCTGATGCAGAAATATCAGTTTCTGCAGTTAATGTTCGAAAACGAAAGGCGAATGATTCGATACAAGAGACAGTTTCTAAGTCCTTGAGAATGAATTTTAGATAGGGTACTTATACATTCTGATATCATGGGCTTCATGTATCGAAGAAATATTTTGTTTTACCTTGGAAATTAAATTCGCCTATTGGGTATCTGAATTTTATTGGTATGTTGATATGGTATATGTTGTCGTAAAGATTAAATTGCAGTTTGGTGGTTAGTAACATTTTTTTGTGGTATTACGAATTTGTTTATAACAATTGAAGTATAATTTGGTCATATTCGATCTGAATCAGTAACGACGGTAATAAGTACACAACAAACATCCTAATCTATGGCAAAAAAGCGATGTGTTGAAATTAAAACAAAGTGATGAAGCTGCCAGAGAAATAATAGGACATCCCACTAGAAGTGCAGATTGTTGTTGCTTTGAATCGAAATGTTTTGACGATTTTGATATAGTTAGTACCAAGTTCTTACCTAGAATATACTCTTTTAACATGGAAATATATCCAGAAAAAGTCTCTTATATATAGAACAAAGGATAATCGAAGTTCATGTTCATGTCCATCATTCTTAATCAATGCTCAAATACTTCAAAGTTCTCCTGGATCTTACATGCCCTTTGGGACTAGTAGTCTTTTGTACGAATCCAGTGCAAGAATTAGCAAGCATACTGATTGTTGTCACCTCACTATTAATAGAAGAGATAGGAGATATCTTATGTTTATATGGAGAAAGAATTTCTGATTGAGCGTCAAAGTTTACTGGCCTAGATCTTGGGGAACTTGTCGATCTTATTTTAGCCTTTGCAGATTCAGTAACAGCCATGTAGGTTGGGACTGCAGCAGATTTTCCTCTGGTAGAGTTGTCATCCTCTTGAATGGAATCATGTTTCAAATGACGAAATGGTCTTACAGTTGGCATGATGCCTAATTCGTCGTCATTGTTGCATTGTTTCCTTGTAGTTCTCGACTTAGTTAGTCTGCTTCTTGGTTCTTCTCTACCTTTTGCTTTTGATGAGAAAACGGAAGCCACGTCTTGAGGAACTTCAGTATTGGTCATTCGGGTGTCAACCCATTGTTGTAACCAGTATCTCCATCTTCCGTCAACTTTGTTAAGTTCTAGTTCAGCTGACCTCTGCATTTTTTAAGGTATCTTGTAATTTAAAATTTATTCGTGTTCTTTAATTATTATCTATATATTCGTTTTTCTTTGCATGTTTTTAGAACACTGTTTCAACTTTCAATGAATATGAAAATTATAATAAAGTCAGAAACTTACTCTGTTGCTAAAGGAGTACTCCTTCAACCTCTCTCTTTTGATAGCAGCAGTCATTTTCCTGGTTGAACATAAAATATTCTCTTCTTCCTTTGTCAGAAGACCACCATCCCGTCTTTTTTTACTGTTCATGTCCATCTAGATATCCATACAAATCATTTTGATGCATGGAAATTCGAATGATCAAGCATATAGGATTAAGGGGGAAGGTAGTACCTTTATGTCCTTGCCTGTAAACTCCTGAAGTTCTTTGTTTTGTTGAAAACAATGAGTTTTATGCACTGCCTGGCTTCTGTTCGTACGGAAATGTGCCTGGATATTAACAATTGATTGCAGCTGGTTGAGAGTAACAATAGCTTGGCGTCTAACAGCTCTACCTCTGACAATAGCTTGAAGTTTCACTAGTCCCTTTAAAGCCCTCAGAGCCTTTCTTGCCTAAACAATATTCATTATTTATTTTACAAATATTTCAGACGTATTCTTCAAAGAAATTGTTTAGCTTTCTAGGTAGATTATAAGAAAAAATCGATAATAGTTATATGTTGTACTAAATACTTGGAATGGCTGAAGTCATGTATCAATTTCATGCTATTTTATGGTCTAATAAATAGAAATGCATCTTTATTTTGTCTATATATATTATCAGAATCAGGGGAACAATTTATGATCTTAATGTTAAGAATCCTACTTCTGTTGTCGCATAGTGTAGGAAATTGTTAACTTACTAGGTAACCTCGGAAGGCTTTTTGAATTTTGATGGCAGCAAACTCTTGAATTTCCATCTCACATTGAGGTGTAGGTGGAGGAGTACAGCATTTAACATTGATGGCATAGAACTCTTGTGATTCCTCTTTGCTGAGTTGAGGAGATTGAACAAGAATAGCAGCAGGATCAGCTTCTGATACGTCCATATTAATTGCATGCTTGCTGTGCTCTAGCTCTGCTTTACTCATTGTTCTTTCCTCAGATAGCCGTGGAGCTGAAATCATGACATGAGGTTTGATGTACATACTTCCAAACATCCATCTCCTTCTCTTCTGCCTCTGGCATAATTATAACGATGATTAAATGTACAATGAAAAGGTTAACTCAAGTATGTGTTTATTATACCTTATCTCGGTTTGAATGTGTTTCAACTGTAAAGAAGTTCTTTAACACACTAAACCAGCTCTTCTTTGCCATCGCAGAACCATAAATTTTCATGAAGCTAACAAAACCTCATGATGGTATTAAGAAGTGTCTGTGTCTAGCATGAACCTGCAACTGCAAGTACAACAAAACTATAACAATAATAACTTCATATGTTGGTGATATCGAAGTGAGAAGGATAAGTTGAACCAACACCTTAAACACTTCCGAAGTGCTCCACTGTTTATAAAAGCTAAGTGACAGACATAATTTTTCTTATTATTTAATTAAATATATCTATATATCCTAAGGTCATTGCCTTCTCTGTAAGATTATTTGCATTTCTCATTTTTGAGATGATCAATATAAAAAGTTTGAGCAAGTGGGTCTTGAGATATATACCGGATAGGAAAAGAAATGGCCTCCTTTAGGCTTTANTCCTTTAGGCTTTATCTTTGTGGAGGGAAATTTTACATGAATTATTGGAAATTTTGTGTTTTATGGGACCTCTTACATGTTCATATGTTTGTGATAACATGAGTGGCAATCCACTTATAGATAACAATGGACAATTCTACCTGGAAGTACAATTATCAATAGTCATTGTTGGTGTACGTTAAGTTTGATCCATCTGCAGAGTTGTTAAAAGATTTCACATTTTGCAGTCTCGCAAATCTTTCACCATCAACAATTCACTCTACTCACGCTTAATATTACGGGAGACATGATAACTTAACATGGTTTCAGAGCTCTTTTGACTATGTGGTAGGACCACGAATACTAGCTAAAAAATAACGGATACTGACAAACAAATCCAGTACTACTACAAGTCATACGACATTGCAGAGAGGGGGCTTGGTAACAAAAGAGCATGCTCCTGACGACTTAAGGTTTTAGGCGCACGTACTTACCGTTTTGTAGGAAAAAAGGGTGCAATTAAGTATTCTGTTAAATTGCACTTTGAACCTTCAAGTTTTCCCTGTCAGCCTTAAAGTTATAATATTTACATATATAATATATTGCTTCAATCAACTTTCCTACCAGTATGAATGAAAGGTGAGAAAATTAACCATCATTTGAGTTTGATTTTTTTGCACGTAATTTAAAGTATTTTAATTATACAGTTAAAATAATTCTTTTTTAAATTTTTTTTGTGAATTTTAGTATAAGCTATATATTTTTATTCAAAATTTGTTTTTCTTAACAAATAATTATTTTAAATATAAGGCCAAAGTAATTTGAGATATGTGCAAAAAAGTCAAATATCAAATATAAAAAATTAGAGGGAGTATAATATAAAAAAATAGTTCTTAATAATTTAATGAATATACGTTACCAATAATATTTTTTATATTTACTTCTTATTTAATTTTTTTATTATTAAAAATATTTTTTTTTGTCATAAACAACTTTTGAGTTGTATCGAAATACAATCCCGTAAAAAATGAAGTTTTTTCGTACAAGAAAGTTTATTATTTAACCAATAGATGTCTTTGGAAATTTAGACAATAAGATTTTAATATCTGTTTAAAACAGAACACCTCTTAAAACAACAATAAAAAAATAATTAATATCCCTTCGAAAAGAAAAGAAAAACATATGACATAAATTTTTAAAAAATATAATAAGTAATTATTCTTTATATAAAACTAGATAAACTCTAACCACATGGAGTGGCATTTCAGATAAGTATCCAACAAAAGAGAATTGAAGTTGCTCTCGGGTATTTCAAAGGAGTGACAAGTATAGCTCTCTGAAATTGTGTGCCCAAATCTAAATTATATTACATGTTTACGACCCCCTGTTCTTAATATTATCGACCTGAGCCACAACATAATTTACAGCAGTAGTAACAGCCTAGACAAGATCGGGCACCACAGAGTTGCATGAACACAATTGCACATTGGTCATTTGGCCGAGAACACTTCTGAATATTATAATAATTAGTTATAAAATTACGCTACACACAAAACAATAAAACATGCATGCATGTCCTCATAATTATCTGTTTTATACACATACGTATGCTCTGCATGGTTTTATCATGCTCATGCATGCCTTCCCCAGTCTCCATATGGTTTTATCAAATGACCCATGGGTATCCCAAACACCTGAACCCAAAATGGGATCTGTTGGAAAAGCTCTGTAGTAACTTGAGTCATTGCATCAGCTTCTATTAAAATTAAATAGCTGCCAGCAAAATACCATGGTTGCCCCTTTAGGATTCTATTTTTAATAGCTTCAGATTCCACACAGAGTAATTATGCCTTCAGTATAGTCATTTGGGATGTGGAGGGAGTCGAACTTCTGACTTGACAACCTAACTCTGATACCACATCCAAAATCTTAAGGTGTTAAAAAAAGATTTAAAGGTATCTTATACTATTCTTTAATAATGTGTCAGTGTTCTCCATTCTCAGCGGGTGGATTTGACTAAAGGTGGATACGATTAAAATATTAGCCTCACCGTAGTTTATATAGCTCTATGCCTCTATAGTTACTCCGAATACTATGAATAAGATAGTTGTCATCTTCAGTCACGTTGTTTACATTTATTCTCTGCAGAAATTATGGGAGTAACTGTATTCCTTTATATAATATGATTATGACCTCTGACTATTTTGAATTATTGTTTCTGGGGATTTCCTTTTTCCCTTGAAGATCCTATCTGTGCTACTATACATTTGTAATTAAATGATGTTTTTTCCTTCTTTACAAATAATATTTTAAGATTCAAATTACAGTGATTATGTGCTCAAATTAAGGGATTTCATACTTAACCAATCGATTCTACCCGTTTAAATATACAAACATTTATATTTTATTTAACAATATTCTACATTAATTATTATTAACTAATCCTTGTTAATTTTTAGCCATTACCAATATAAGGGTAGTATTACTAAAAATATTTTAAATACAAAAAAGAAAAGATAGTGGAGAGAGAGAGTATTTTTATGAAATATATTATAAAATACGAGTTAATAAAAAGAGTCTCTTAATGATTTAAGAAGTCACTAAAAGTTCTTGTTAGGTCCTGGAGATCGTAGAGGGGGGGTGAATACGATTCCC
>QRFB01009159.1:426-31655 GCA_008931105.1 Oenanthe javanica | reverse complement strand
AAGATTATAAAAAAATTAGTGTACTCAATGTTTTGGAAGATGATCCTTAACAGAAAATGGTCTTTTTAATTACTTAAGAACGCAACTGCATCTTGCATTTTTTAAAAACATTTTTTAATGTTATGTTTTTTTTTTTGAAAATATAAGTTTAATATGCGTTTTTAAAATAAAATAAAAATGAAACTGCATCTTAAAGATGCGTTATTAAAATAGTTTTTCGGCCAATCATAAAATGAAAATAAAAACGAAAACGCTCTTGACTAGTTTCTTTATGATAGTGGTCAATTTATTGAAATAAATGATATTTTCAATATTTTGTGATCAAATTGGGATTGAAAAAACCTTTTTCGATATTATTTATTTGTAATTCTTATAGAACGTGAAAAAAACAAACAAAAAAATCTAATATATACAATTTTAAAAATTGATTTATAAATATATTTTATATTCAATTTTTTTATAATTTAAATTAATCATGATTAAATTCACTACTACATTTTTTAAGATCAGGTATCTATATTCTCCCTTCACAACGAATCAACGAATTTATATTGATATATTCTCGAAGCCAGTACGAGGACAATAATCCCAAATAATCCTGTAATTTATGTTTACACGAGGGATCATACAATTCACCTCGCACTGCTTTCGAGAATATATCACTATAAATTCGTTGTGAATGGATAATACAGATATATTCATGATCTTAAAAAATGAAATATATATATATATATATATATATATATATATATATATATATATAGCATTTTAAAAAAAATGAAGTAGTGAAATTAATCATGATTAATTTAAAATTGTAAAAAATTTGAATATAAAATATATGTATAAATATAATTATAAATATGTTATATTTATAAATCAGTTTTTAAAATGAAACATATTAGAAGAAAAAAACCTAACTTTAAGGTGGTTTTACTATGGACGATGTTTAAAATATAAATTATTTAAATTGATGACATTAACGGTAACTATATAGAACAAAAATGAAAAAGTGTACAAAGAGTTTTACACAAACACTCAAATCCTATCATTTTACCACACAAATACAATGTCAGAAAATGTGTTTCCATCGATCAATGTCTTATATTTCGAATCCCGAATATGCACCGATTAGTTCTTCAAAGTCAAAGTGCTTTCCCATTGCACACCAAATGTTTGATGAATTGCCTCAAAGAGATATTTCTGACNAATCAGTTTTTAAAATGAAACATATTAGAAGAAAAAAACCTAACTTTAAGGTGGTTTTACTATGGACGATGTTTAAAATATAAATTATTTAAATTGATGACATTAACGGTAACTATATAGAACAAAAATGAAAAAGTGTACAAAGAGTTTTACACAAACACTCAAATCCTATCATTTTACCACACAAATACAATGTCAGAAAATGTGTTTCCATCGATCAATGTCTTATATTTCGAATCCCGAATATGCACCGATTAGTTCTTCAAAGTCAAAGTGCTTTCCCATTGCACACCAAGTGTTTGATGAATTGCCTCACAGAGATATTTCTGACACTAATCGACTGCTTTTCGGGTACTCTAGGGATAATATGAACATCGAGTTGATCAATCTGTTTATCGGGATCCGTAGATTGGGTTCACCTGTTGATGGCTGTAGTCTTTCTTGTATTTTAAAGGCGTGCGGAGTCTTGTTTAATCAGATTCTTGGTAAACAAGTACATTGTCATTGTATTAAATCTGGGTTTTTCGAGGATGTTAGTGTTGGAACTTCGCTTATTGATATGTACATGAAGTCTGAGAGTGTTGCAGAGGGGGAACAAGTATTTAGTGAGATGCCTAGCAAAAATGTTGTATCGTGGACTTCGTTGCTTGCAGGTTTTACGTGGAATGGTTTGTTTGATGAGGCGGTAGATATTTTCTTTCGGATGCAACCAGCAGGAATTAATCCTAATTCATTTACTTTTGCTGCTGTACTTGGAGCATTGGCTAACAATGGTTTGGTAGAGAAANTCAGAGATACTTTGACATGATGGTAAAAGACCATCATATAGATCCTACTATGGAGCATTACTCCTGCATGGTTGATCTCTATAGCCGCGCTGGATTACTAGAAAAAACCATGTCTCTCATCGAAGGGATGCCCTTTCCTGCTGGTGCAACTATCTGGCGTACACTTCTTGGAGCTTGCCGTGTTCACCGAAATTTAGAGCTAGGTAAACGTGCAGGAGAAGAGCTCATGTGTCTTGAGCCACAACACTCTGCTGCGTATGTGTTATTATCTAATCTATATGCTGAAGCTGGAAAATGGCAAGAGAAAGGGAATGTGAGAAAACTAATGGATGAAAGAAAAGTGAAAAAAGAAGCTGGCTACAGCTGGATTGAGGTTAAACGCAAAACTCACTCATTCCTGGCTGGAGATCGTTCTCATCCCTTGTCAGATAGAATCTATTTGAAACTAGCAGAGTTAAATGTCCGACTGAAGGATGCAGGGTATCGACCTGATACAAACTATGTACTTCAGGATATTGAAGAGGAGCACAAAGAAGCTACTCTTTCTGAACATAGTGAGAGGTTGGCTATTGCTTTTGGATTGATTGCCACACCACCTAGCAGTCCACTTTATGTTATAAAGAACCTTAGAATTTGTGGCGACTGTCACACTGTAATAAAGTTAATATCGTCGCTTGAAGGAAGAGAAATTGTGGTCAGAGATTCAAATAGATTTCATCACTTTAAAGAAGGATCTTGCTCTTGTGGCGAATACTGGTGACTTTAACTAACGGCAAATAAGAACGTGTTGCCAAAAACCTTCAAAGGGACCCTGCAAGTTTTGCGTGAATACGCACGTATGGTGATCAGCCGATATAACTGAAATATACGCCTCTGACAGATTCAATGAAGTTAAAATGACCAAGACAGCGAAATGAAAATCGATTACACTAGACACCAGTATCCCACACACCATTCAACTGTATTCTCTATGTTAGTGGCTTCTAGTTGTTGCTACTTGTCAAAGATACAAATTACTTAATCTTTGAGAGTTCATATACCAATTCTTTCAAGTAAAGAATTGCATTTTCTTAGCAGCATAATTCTTATTGCTTGCTAAGTGATTGGAATTGTAACTAAGGATAGGCTTGACACTCACTAATGTATGAATTTTGAAATCTGGATTTGTCTTGATCAAAACGTAAATGTAGCATTGACATACTTGTAGCCACAAATGCAACATTGGGTTTGGTTGGGCGAAATGAAATACAATAGAATAAAATGAAAATAATTAAACAGAAATAATGAAAATTGGAGAGAAGATTTTGAAAAAGGACGAGTGATTACTAATTTGTTACGATGAAAAATACGAAGAAAATGGTTGTGGTGGTTAGTCCGGGTAAAATGGGTTTGAATCCGAAGAATCAAACGAAATGTATGAAATCGAGATCGAATTTTCTATTTGAATTTGATAATTTGAAATTTAATTGAATCTGAAACAATCTAATTTGAACCGTTAGATGATGTAGCCCCTTAGATTCATAAAAATTTCTCGTATTAAAACAGGATAGATGAAGCGCGGATTGATGGTTGTAACAATTGTTTGTCAGGGACCAAGAGCATTGATTCAATATAGTAATTCGATAATATCCGAAAACTCGTTTGATCCAATCCGATCCGAAAATAACCTTGAGAATTTAATAAAAAATAATTTGAAATACGAAATTCGATAATGACCCGATACCAATCGAATACAAATAAAAAGTTATCTAAACTGAGTCGAATTAAATTATACACTATTCCATACATAAAATATTGTGATTCTTCGCATCTCATAAATATATTATACACTTTACATATACTTAGTCCACATGTATAATACATGTATACGTAAAATAAAATGTTAAAAAATAAAAGAATAATTTTTGCTGGAAAGTTAAAGAAAGTGAATTAAATTCATAATTTAAAAAAAAAATATTGTGTACTATATATGTACATATAAAATTTATTAAATTTTATTTTATATTTTCATTTGGCTCTTAAGATTTGTTAATAAAATTATGTTATAATGCATTTACGAAATTATTATTTTATCACATTGCCTCAAATCGGGACTAGAGAAATATATTACTTAATACAGGTTATTTTTTGTTATTATTTTATTTAATTTTAATTGTAATTTGATAAAGTTACTTAGCAACTTTTATTTTAGTTCGACAATAATTGAAATTAATCCAACATTAATTCGAACTCGAATCCAAACAAAATTTGAAATAAAAAAGATTCCAATTGAATTTAATCTAATTTTTATCCAAATTCATCCAATTTTAATCTGAATTTGACCCAAATCAAAATAATTACAATCCGAATTGAACCAATTTAAATTATGCAAAACTGAAATTGGATCCGAGACGAATCAAATTATTATATATAAATTATCATAACCGAAAGTTAATTCGATCCGAAGTTAAACGAATCTAAAATCAAACTGTTTACCCGAATGCCAGAGGTCTAATGGTGAACAATAGAGCAATCATTTACAAATTGGGTATTTGATCTCTAATTTATGTGATTACAAATGAAATGAATGCACGATTGAAATTTTTAAACATTTATTCATATTATAATTATTACCATTCTAACAATCAAAATTTTGATAAAAATACAAATTAACCCTCAAAATATAAAAACATATCTCCGCATACATAAAGTTTATAACTTGTACATCCTAACCCTCAAACATTATAGTTCAATATTTTTTCCTTATTTATGACCTTAATTCACAACTACTTTCTTTCTTACTTGCACTTGCAATAACACATCATTATCTAGGAACCCTACATTATCTAGTCTCAGACTTCAAAATGGGTGCATTAGTGGTTTCTACATAACGGGTTTTTGAAATATATTTATTGACTTTCGATTATTACTAATGACCTTTGATTTATTAATTGATGACCTGCCCATAACTATCCTTTTTGCATCAACTACATGAAATATATCCACAAAATTAACAAACTAAATGTTGGAGGGTTACGAAATCAATTTGATATAAAAATTGAAATGTACAAATGCCAAATTTTATTCATTCCAATTAAATATAACAAAAATTACCTTTACATTCTGTTGTGAAGGAATTTGACCAACACCCCCAGAAATATATGTCGATGATATCGTTGATCTCAACTACGAAACAAATTCACAACCGAGCTTTCACAGTGCGTGGGAAGGTGAATTAAATCGTTATTTTGATTGAATTTGTCGGTATCCCGATGAATTAGGGGTGGTGCATCTCCGTGCAAGCCTCCCTAGATTAGTGTATCACTCGAGAATTTAGGGTGCTCTCGTCCTTACTCGAATGATCATCCCCGACAAATGGCCTACGTATCCCATATTTATAGGGAATCCAGTCCGTACGTAGTTCTATAGGTCGTGGGCTTACAATATGTAGAGATCAGCCACGTTTGTAGTAGTTGGTAGTGATCCAAACGCTGATTTGTAGCTGTTGAAGCTGATTAGGAGTCTGCCAGGTAGAGACTTACTGCAGGTGAGCCTCTTCCAGGCGACAATTTGCATGTAGAGTTCATATTTTATTTTTATGTGATCATATATACGAGATATATATGATGTAGAACTGTCATTAGGTTATATTTATCACCATATAGTCCAGATAAACCTGTAATAGCGTGCTCTTGAAGTTTAGGAACTCATCCTTACCCTGCTAGGCCGTTCTGTTGTTCGACGTGCGAACCTTGCACCTCGAACCTTAAGCCCTCGAAGCTCGGTCCTCAATCATAAATGAACCACAATAATCTGTACCTCAGTACTAGCGAATCTCATCCATGAATGAACCTCCTGTATGTCTGTACTTCATGCTCCAGGAACCTACAGAACTTCTACAACAGAACCTCTATCTGCCATTGAACCTCCCTACATTGATATTCCAGATTAGCCTATTAGAGGTTCAAATGTATTCATGCTAAATTTGGGGCATAACATCTACCCCCGGTTCCTCGAAGTCATGGAATGCAAGGGGAACCTTATGCCCAACTTTCAAATATAGCTTTTTCGAACCTCTCGTCATGAATTAACAAATGAAAGTGCCAATATCTCAACCCTAAGCCTACATGAGCTAACTCGTCATAGGAAACAAGGGATGAAACGTAGAACCTTCACTACCTCATCAACGTTCATTAACTAGAATGGGTTACACTAAGAGCTCCACACACAAACCTCATAGGTACAAATATTGGAACCTCATACCTCAAAGAGTTCTACCCATATCCGTATAATTCTAAAATTGATATTTGAATTAATAATGAATCATGTAACAAAGGGAAGGGATATAGATAAAAGATAAAGATCAATTTAAAATTTGAATTTCAAATTAAAACCCTTCAATTTCTTCTTAACAACCCGAACACCCTGGTTCATGGACCTCCCTTTATTATCTTGAATTCATTCACTTAGCTACCCAATCATAACTCGACACCTGTCCCACACATACACGCCTCTCCTGCCTATATATACAAGTGTCTCATTCGTTCATATATTTTTTCATCCTTTATTTTTACTTACAAACATTTAGAGCTCCACGGTCCTCCTCAAAGCAGAAAGCCCAGACGTCTCAAGACTCCGGCGAAGTTTATCGATTCCGACTACACCTTGACTCTCAAAATCAGGTGTGTCCATCGATTAATCACCCTCTTCATTTCCTCTTTGATCTCATATCATTCTCATCACAAACCCATGTTTGCACGCTTATCGATGCACACACACTACCTATACATGAATACCAACATCTGAACTTATATACTCTATGTTGATTCAATCATGACAAAACCATGATGTCGACATCTTGATAATTAATTGCATGTAACACTTACAATATAATCACATAGAATTGTTTCACATACACTGTACCACATCTACATGACTTTTTGTATGTCTTCGAGAGTCTAACTGCATAACCCATCAGCATAAGCATCTCCAGCATGTTGGTTTGCTAATTTACAATTCAAACTGTTAGAGATTAGGGCTTCTCATTCGATTTTTGTCATTTGTATGCGTGCATTCAATTCAGAACCTGTAACTAAACCAAAACTCCCCCAGATAAATCTCTAAGGTTTTGTTGTCCCTCATGTTCTCAGAGCCCTGACCTTAATGACAGAAAAACCATCTTCAAGGTTCATCACCGAACCTCGAACCTGAGGTTCCACCCTGGAATTTTGGCAATCTTATTCTTCCCTAGAACATTAGGTTATGGTTACCATCGAACCTCTGATACCATTTTGAGGGTCATAGATCAAAAACCCAAAGTTTACTAATTCTTTTTACTTATTCTACCAAATGTTGGAACTGAAGTTCGATTGGGCCCAATACTGACATATCCAACCATCTTCCTCTACTTTGACAGCCTTGCTAACTAGATAAACTTCACATGTCAAGGTGGACACAAATCTCTATTCATCTTTGACTTCACCTTTTTCGCCCTCCCCCCATAATCATTGGAATCCCAAACATCAGTAGTAGGACTAGATCCAAAGTCTTCGTACTTAACCCAGAGGAAGCCCAAATATCCATAAGACCGGTATCTTTCGAGAAGAGACATGAATCTCTAAACCGGAACCGCTACCTCTGAAAGTCATACATCTTCCTGATTCAACCGAAGAAGAGAGCGGGGATTCAATAAATTCATCCCATCAGACCTACCCCTGAGCTTTTTATAAGAAAGAGAGGAATCCTTCCAAGAGAGTCATGAACTAAATTAGAGATACCACAACAAAATTGAACCTGAAGTCGAAAGAGAACCCCCTCAAACAAAGAAAATAGAGTTGTGTTGTGAACAAATGGATAACCAAGTGACAGCTACCAAGTTAAGCAACCTACTAGGAACCTACTACATTGGGTGTCTATTAGTGGTTCCTCAGCCTGGGGAGAGATGCCACAGGTTTGACACCCTTGAACCCCATCGGACCATTCCTCAAGTTGTGATCTCTACATCTTATTTTAAGTTAGGGTTGAGCCTACCACTCCATCCATTTTTTGGAGAAGTCCTTGATTTTTATGACATTGTTGCTCATCAATTGACACCTAATTCATACCGTATGGCCATATGCATATTTTTGCTCTAAGATGGGGAAGAAATTTGGTTGTTTCTATTTTTCCACCTAGCCTAGCCATGCAAGCAAATGCATAAAGGGTACCAAAGAGCTTATGTCAGGGTGGCATGAGCATTTTGTGTACTGCTATGATTGCCCCGAATACTGAAAAGACTTCAACATATCTCCTGGTAAGTATATGACCTGATTCATTCTCCATCTACGAAATTGAGCTTCATCACTGAACCTCTCTAATGTTAGTTTTCATTTTGCAATCCTCGTAGAAATCCCGAAGCAGACCTCTTTGTCAGGACCAAAGCTAGAAAGAGAAAAAAGAGCCTTAAAGGTAACATCTAAGCTAGGAGACGGGGCTAGCTTATTAACCCCCTAAAATCTTCATAAGTTAAGAGTTGTAATGGTGGATTAACCCTCGACATTGATTAGTTGGGATGATGTCGATGGTGGGGTCTCCCCAGATGGAGGTTCGCTCGTAGTCATAACTTTGTTATTCATATTGCATACATACATATATAATTGTTTATGTGTTTATCATACTTTATTTGATATGCATCTCTCTAAAACCTTACCTCTTCTTCATGAATCTTGCAGATATGGCTTCCAGTGGGCCAAAATTTATGAAACAATCAGTCAAAGTATGAAGACCTCTACAATGATGAAATGGACTCAATGGCTACCCCACTCACCACCCCGCTAACTAGGGGAAATGCGATTATACCAACGGCAGAGAAATCGTCATCATCCAATAAGAGAAGAATGTACATGGAATGTTCACGAACCTCAGGTTTGAAGTCATCTAAAAAACCTAAGCTCCTTACATCCCAAGAGATTTCTGAACCTGAACCTCCACAACTCTTCCTCTATCTTACCGACATTCTTGAAAGTCACATAGCAGCAGGCGCTATGGAAGAATGGAATAGATTGAAGTTGGCTGATGCATCGAGAGCCATAACATATGTCAGTGCACAAAGTTTATTTCTGAAAGTTAAATTTGATGACAAGATAGTGGAGCCAGCTCGTGGGGACGTAAAGCGTAAGGAGGAGGTGAAGCAACTAAAGACCCAGATACAGGGACTGGAGAAGGAGGGTGTGAAGCTGAAAGAGTCTCTGGTGAAGCTCAAGGCCAACGCAACCTCCTTGTTGAAAGAGAAAAAGAAGCTTGACATTCTAGTTATAAATCAAGATAAGGAGAAGGACAAGTTATCCTCCCAAGTGAATGAACTCCAGCAGAATGTGAATGATCTGAACATAGCTATCAACACCTACAAGACAACCAGGGCTGATAGGGAAAAATCTAAATATAATGATGGATATAATAATTCCATCAAGGACTATATTGTCACCACTCTGGAAGTTTTCCCGACCCTTGACTGGGCCCTGATGGGGGGCGAGGCTGTTGCTATTGTTGTAGAAATCAAGGAGAAGAAAATGGCTGAAGGAGCACCTGACCTTGTCGACATAGCTGAGAAATTTCAGGAAAAAGCTTTTGAAGGATTAGAGGTGCAGGCTCCAAGCTCTGAAGTAGGAGACGAAGTCGTGGCTTCTGACCTTGAGGTATAGGCGTTAGCAAACAAGGACCTCGAGGTCGATGTTTCTATTACTCCCAAGTCCCCTTAACTTTAGCAATTGTTTCCTTTTGCCTTTCAGTAATTTTGAATCAGTTTAATTAAGGTTGGTTTTGATGAATATTTGGCAGTTTGGCCACGTTTGAATGACTTTTTATGAGGGTGCGGACTCCTCTGAAGGTCTCACAAGATGTATTCGGATTTGGTTTTCTCTTACTTTCCTGCAATCTCTTGAATGCTCCTTTGTGCTTTAATCTATAATTTTCCATGATAATATCTTGCTTGCATGCATGCACATTAATATTTTAGTCAGGGCATATCAATAATTTGTGCATAATTTTTGCCATGTGATACCAGTATGTCATACAGCTTTCCTGATATGCCTGAACCTTGGCATGAAGCGTGGTAAATAGAGTACTTGTAAATTCCCCTTAATCACATAATTATATTTGGGATTTTAACATAGCATGTTATCATGTGGGTCATATCATAGTACGTTTACCAAAGAAATATTAAGTATTTAGGGATTTTATAGCTAGGTTCAAGCATATATATATCGATATTAGGTGACCAAGCTGATTAAGTTTAGATCTTACTTGTAATGACAGACTTGGTATTGAATCAAATTATATTGATCAAGTGATGGCCTAGGTAGATGCCCAGGTACATCTTAGGTTACCTTGTTCTGGTTCATCGATGCTTGAATCCCAGAAACTTGAACCTCAACTAGATCTGATTCATGGGACCTCGTGGAGGTTCATTTTCGAGAAGTCCAGGTGGACTGGTGAATCTTGAACCTAGGCAGGCCTCTTTTCACCCATGAACCTTAATCGTCCAAGAGCCTTGAACCTCGAGCTTCATATAGTCAGACCTCGAGTTCATTCTTGATCGGCTTGTTCCTTGTCACGGCTTAGTGTAAGGCCTGCGATAGGAATCCTTATAAGCCCTAGCCTTTCAGAATTACTTTAGGTATGATTGAGAGAGAGGCAGTCATAAACCTGAAGTATCAGGGTCTTCATGAACCTCGAGTTCGTTTATAAGGCGTGATCCTGAGGTATCAGGAGCCTCACGAACCTCTGGAGCTTGTGAGAGAGAGGATGTCATGAACCTGAGGTATCAAGGTCTTCATGAACCTTGAGCCCACTTAAGAGGCGTGAACCTGGGGTATCCGGGACTTCACGAACCTCTAGATCTTAAGAGAGGTAGCCATGAACCTGAGGTATCAGGGTCTTCATGAACCTCGAGCCCGCTTAAGAGGTGTGAACCTGAGATATCAGGATCTTCACGAACCTCTAGAGGTTGTGAGAGAGAGGCAGTCATGAACTTGAGGTATTAGAGTCTTCATGAACCTCGAACCCACTTAGGAGGCGTGAACTTGAGGTATTAGGGGATTCACAAACCTATGGAGCTTGTGAGAGAGAGGCAGTCATGAACCTGAGGTATCAGGGTCTTCATAAACCTCGAGCCCGCTTAGAAGGTGTGAACATGAGGTATCAGGATCTTCACGAATCTCTAGAGCTTATGAGAGAGAGGCAGTCATGAACCTGAGGTATCAGGGTCTTCATGAACCTCGAGCCCGCTTAGGAGGTGTGAACCTGAGGTATCAGGATCTTCACGAACCTCTAGAGCTTGTGAGAGAGGCAGTCATGAACCTGAGGTATCAAGGTCTTCATGCACCTCGTGTATGATGATCTTCATGGGCTTTAGAATTTTNAGAACTCAGTATGAGCTTCATTGATGAACCTATTAGGCATAATATACAACCTACTTATAAATGAATAAACTAGAGAACAATTTCCATAATACTTCGAAAAAGACTTTGAATTGATAAAGTGATCCCATCGGTGAGGTGCACATGCACTACCCCCCGGTATAAAAGACAACTAATAAATCTAAACAAGAAATCTGAGCAGCTATAACTAGTAAACTGCCTTTATTGAACCTAACCTGAAAGAGGTATACTTGTTTGAGCGCATGTGAAGCTCTTACTGATAATACCTTTTGAGATGTTCAGCGTTTCATGCCCTTGGAATGAGCTTCCCATCCAGATCTATCAAGTGGTAGGTATCTTACCAAAGTGCATACTTAATTTGGTATGGGCCTTCCCAGTTTGCTCCAAACACACCATGACCAGGTACCCTTATATTGGGCATTATTCACCTAAGAACCATGTCCCCAACTTTAAGAGGTCTCGCACGAACCTTCTTGTCATAGTACTTCGAGTTCGCTATTGATAAGATGCGATCTTCATATGGGAGGAAGCTCGAACCTCTTCCACCAGGCTCAAGGTCAAGCGATGAACAACCTCATTATTCTCAGCTTCAAAGTTGGTTCTTCAATAAGACCCTGCCCCAATCTCGACAGGGACCATAGCTTCACAATCATAGGTGAGGGTAAAGGGAGATTCTTCGGTGGTGGTTCGAGGTGTAGTATTGTAGGACCACAGAACCATCAGAAGCTCTTCCGGTTAACATCCTTTGTTTTCCTCGAGTTTAGCCTTTAGTGTTCTTGATGATTTTGTTAACAACTTCAGTCTGTCAGTTGCTTTGAGGGTGACAAATAGCCGAGAAGCTTTTCTTAATTCCGAGGTCCTTACATAGACCTCTCATTTCCTTACTATCAAACTGTTTGCCATTTTCAGATATGAGTTTGTAAGGAACCCCGTACCTGCAGACAATATCTCAGTAAATAAACTCCTTCGATTTGCTTGCGGTGATTGAAATATTTGTCGTTGAGTTTCTTTCCCATTCTGTCAAACACACTTACACTTCTCACAGGAGAACCTCGGGGATCGCCAGACTTCTACACCTCAGGTTCCTCATCATAGAACCTCGCATTGGGATCCTCTTGGTCGGTTATCACCATCAAAATTCGTCTTGGAGCTATTCTTGCCTAGCCCTTCTTCATCAAAATTGAAATCAAGGCGGATAGGGGTAACATCCCTTTTCTACCGTCTACCTTCCATTGAAGCTCGTTGCTTCTTTCTCCATCGTTTCATTCTTTCAGAGGATTTTTCCAGCCCTCTGACTCGAACACCAATCTGTTTGATAGCGTTAGGCGACGTTCGATCGTTATCGGTTTTATTTGGCATTCTTTCCTTTAAAGAATCAAATGCCCCTCTTTCTAGCGCCAAAAAGTGTTGTGAAGGAATTTGACCAACACCCCTAGAAATATATGTCGATGATAACGTTGATCTCAGTTATATAACATGTTCACAACTGAGCTTCCACAGTGCGTGAGAAGGTGAATTAGATCGTTATTTGGACTGAATTTGTCGGTATCCCGATGAATTAGGGGTGGTGCAGCTCCGTGTAAGTTTCCCCAGATTACCGAAAAAGTGTATCACTCGAGAATTTAGGATGCCCTCGTCCTTATTCGAATGATCATCCCCGATAAATGGCGTACGTATCCCGTATTTATAGGGAATTAAGTACGTACGTAGTTTTATTGGCCATGGGCTTACAATATGTAGAGATCAACCACGTTTGTAGTAGTTGGTAGTGATCCAAACGCTGATTTGTAGTTGTTGAAACTGATTAGGAGTCTACAGGAGGTTCAGGCAGAGACCTGATGCAGGTGAACGTCTGTCAGGCGACAATTTGCATGTAGAGTTTCATATTTTATTTTTATGTGATCATATATACGAGATATATATAATGTAGAACTGTCATTAGGTTATATTTATCACTAAGCTCGGGCCAAATATTTTAGCGGCCCTGTTCAAAAATAAAAATGTGGCCTTAAAAATATTTTTGAAAATATATATTGTATTAATATGTAACTTTTATTATAAATAATAAAATTATAAATTATACAAAATATAAATGTGTCACTTTATTTCAATAAAAATTATTAAAATATTATTATATTAGAATAAAATTATTTAAAAAGATATATTTTTTAATATATATACATGTATATTATAATATATTTACACAAATGGGGGATCCTGAAAATTTTGGGCCCTGTGCAGTTGGGCTGACTGCATAGGACAATAACCGGCCCTGTTTGTCATCATAGAGTCCAGATAAACCTGTAATAGCGTGCTCCTGAAGTTTAGGAGCTCATCATTACCCTGCTAGGTTGTTCTGATATTCGACGTGCAAACCTTGAACCTCGAACCTCAAGCCCTCGAAGTTTGGTCCTCAATCACAAATGAACAACAATAATCTGTACCTCAGCACTAGCGAATCTCATCCATGAATGAACCTCATGTATGTCTGGGCAACCTCTGTCTGCCTTTGAACCTCCCTGCATTGAGGTTCCAGACTAGCCTATGAGAGGTCCAAATGTATTCATTCTAAATTTGGGCGACAACACATTCAAACAATTTTGATACGGTGGTCTCTTTACTCTGTCCTATAACAAAAATATTGCATCTTATTTTTAAAATTTACAGTCAATTTATATCATCTTTATAAAATTTTGACTTCATTGCAGATTATATCCATTTTCTGTATTATTCGTTCAGGCCCATTTTATGTAAATTACCTTTTTATGCGTTTGGTATTAGTGCTTGTAAATGAAATTTTTTCAATATTTTTCGTTTTCTATAAAAAAATTTAACTTAATATTTTTAGGCAAAATGAAAAAATTAAAATAAAACATTTTTTTTTTGACGAAAAAATAAAACATTATTTACAAATATTTTTATCAAATACATTAAAATATAGATAAAACAATGGCTCCTATTTTGAACGGAGGGATTATAATAAGTTCAGAATGAATTAGCACTTTATTATTTCGATTGATGATTGATTTTGTGTAGCAATTGCAATATAGAGATATTTTTTTTTTGCATTTTCGATTCGTTGCAATATAAATGACCCAAGGCACCTATTTCAATCCAAATTTTACCATAGTCAACTCAAAAAAGCAACCGTTAGAATTTTCAACCAGCTTGATCGCTTATTGTCGATCGGCCAACATGACTGCGGGACCAAAAAATATGAAATTCAAATTTTATAGCCAACTATCCGAATTGATCATAAATATCACTTATTTGTGACGGGTCAAAAAGTGATCAGATTTAAACGATCGTTCGTGTACTCAACCGTCGTCATTTTTGAGATCATCAGAGGCCATTTGTTTGAGTCATTTTACTTGTGTTGTAAAGAGAGACACATGGCATTTCTTGTAATCTCGTTTAGATTAATTATAATGATTTTTAACACCCATCAGATTTGACAATAACACAAGACTGAGCAATTTCTGAAGTAATAAAATTTCATTTAACAGTAAATAATAAACATTCATTTTTTTGACAAATTAATAAAATATTCTTTCTGCCACAGGTTTAACTGTAGTTTACAATAATTTTGCAAGTTACATGTTTAGTTGTTTACAACTTATCAACAACAGCAATAAGAATAAATATAATAAATAATTCAGGATTGGCCAATTTTTTTTTATTTTTTTTTTGGGAGGGGGGAAGGGAGTATTAGTAGAACTGAGTTGAAATTTATGTGGATTCTGCAATTTCAACTAGAGACATTGTACAAGTAACATTACAAACCAAATATTAGCTGTGGGATCACTTGCACCTATACAAAATCCATAAAACCAAGATCATTAGTAAGCAAAATCATGCATACCAATCCCTAAAAGGTTTGTTCATCCTAATGCTAAAAAAAATAAGAGATAAGACACACAAAAATATAATAACGAAACACGATCCATAATATAAATAGGAACCCAGTACAGAACCAGTTTCTCATTCTGCTGTCAAATCTTCATACTGCCACGGGTTAAACTCTATTGACTTGACATCAACCACTTCAATGCTGTCGGAACTATCAATGGCGGCACGGTGTTCAGCATATTTTCCATTATTGCGATAAACCTCTACATCACCCCAAGGTGTTGTAAAAACATCACTTGATTGTTCAAACCATTTAGGAGTAAATTGATGGCCCTTGGTCTCTCGTGCTCGTTTTTCAGCTCTTTGCCTTTCCTCCAGACTGAAATAAAGGCAATAACCAAAAATTGCAAGCGTCAATCAGTCTCTTGCAACCTTTTACCACAGCCCAAGATTGCTGTGTATGTGAACAGGATCTCAATTGTGATTTTGTACAGTTATATAAAATGTATAATAATAGGAATATTCTCAATGGTAGCACTATGGTATGGGTATTGGCTTTTCCTGGTGGTACCATTTTGTATTTTTGACTTGCTCATGTTACAACTAAACTTTTGATTTCGCTAGTCTCATACTCTTGTTGTTGGGCAAAGTAAGAAACTAATCAAGTATCATTAAATATTTCAAAATAAAGATTGGGAGAAATTCCTTTCAAAAAATTTCATCATTTGAAGCAACAAACAATTTGATATATTCATCTTGACTCGTCTTATATTCTCCATCTTCTCCTTGATCGTCATATTTTTCATTATATTTTCTCTAATGATAATCTGCAAGCGGGGGTATTCTCAATGGTACCGCTGGTACCATTTGGAAAAGCCAAAACTATTGAACAATGGTACCAATGAGGCAATGGAAAAAGTCAGAACTACAATGGTACCATTATATTTCCCTATATAATAACTTGGCATGTTCCATTATTTTCATATTAGCAAGTTCTCCGATGAAACTAAGATATGGTTAACTGTAAATTGTAAAGATAGCTCCTTAGGACATCTTAATTCTTAACGGTGCAAGAGCTAGAGATAGTAGACACATATTTTGAGTGTGTGTGTGTGAGAGAGAGGGGGGGACCTGCTCTTTTCTGATCCAGCTTTTGACATGTCACCTTTCTCAAGTGCATATCTATCCGGTCGTAAGCGGGAGTCAGAGGCCAATAAATTCTTTGGTGCAGTGTCGAAGCTGTTCAATTTATGCGCAAAATGTGTGTATTGATATTTATCATTTTTCGGTGCATCAGCAAGTTTCCATGCCTGCACAGCAGTACCAGCACAGTAACCGTAAATCAGTCTACTCAAGTTCACACATCGGCAGTTGGATATATAACTAAAAGGATAAATAGCCCATTTATTTGTGATTTTTCATTCTAGTGGAACAGATATGTATGCATTAATGACTTAATTCTTGAACATTGAAGTCTATGCATAGAATAAAGTAACATGACATTAAGAGCTTGAAAGAAAGAAAAAGGTCAGGTTACAGATGTTATGAGAACATGTACTTTATGTACCCTTGCACAGTTTTTGCAATCTCTTCAATATTATTTAGTTCTGATAGGTGCTTGAATGTATTGGATAAACATAGATTATCGAACATATATCTTATAGCAGACCTTTTCAGTCGCAACAAATAAACGGTCACTGATTACAGAAACTGATTCATCATCTAAACATCTAGACTTTATATCATATAACAATTAACAACCATACTTCCATAACTACGCAGGGAAATACTGCATTGGCATTAAGCTAACCTCGAAGAATAAACCTCTGAAATTTGGATTTGAAAGAAATCAGTGCAAACTGAACCACGTCGTCATTCCAATAAAAGCTTTAGAATGGAGGAAGTAATGCATCTAACCGGTGAATATTCTTTCTATTAGTTAAGAAAAGAGAAGAAAGTTCAAGAACTTCCATTTCACATCGCATACCGGAGTTTGAGAAAAAGAATTATAGGGAAAGATTTGGAGAGAAAATTTCTTCAATGTGGAACGATTGGAGGGCAAGATGGAAGGAGATCAATTAAATTTCACTAATACTAGCTCCAAAACTTATAAAACGCAAGTAAAATTTGTTTGCCCCTCCGTGTCCATCCGCCACCATGTTATACATATGGTTGTAGTAATAAAGTACTTCATTTCCTTTATCTTTCTTCCAACTTAAGAACACAGGAAAGTAATTATTTTTGTTTTTTAACATGAATTCATTGAGTCGAAACACTAAAGGAAATTTGACAGTTCCATTCTTTATATTTTCTATTCTTTGACTTTCAGATCTTTCATTTTCTCTCTGTAATTGGAACAACCACAACAGAACAGTGTGAGAAGTTTAAAATAACTAGGACTGCATATTGCAGATGATTCATACAAGGTAATTTGTTGCTATAGGACTGAGATCAAGTCTGAAGTCTCTGAGGTGAGAGTTTGTTACTTATGTTCTGCACTGTCTTTTATAGGAAGTTACCTTTGTTCTCTAGTCTATGATAAGAAACTAGAACTACACCCATGATGTGGGCAAGTCATACCAAGAAACAGATACACTCATACACTGGACAATATTCATATCTTCAAGGTGCCGGAACCAGCAAGCACAAAAGAGTCCAAGACCCCATTATGATGCCAAAATTATAAATCGACAAGGCTAGCCAGAGTCGCACTGTCAGGTATACAAAATTTATCTTCTGCCGAAGATGTTCTCACACCAGCAATCAGCAAACTAATAATGAACTTGGATTATAGGTCAAAATATATCGGATATCTTATTTGGTGACAATTAATTATGCTAAATTAAGAAGGTAGAAAAACTAGCGACACATAGGTAGCAGTCAAGTTAGTAGAACTAACCTCCTTCAGTTGGGTGCCTGGTAGTGGTTCCCCTTCCAAGTCACAAGGTTGATAACTCATTGACTCGCTCCATTTCCCAGTCATTAATATCTTTGGTTCTTCAGCAGAATTGTATACGTATCCATCTACTTCATAGCGGCCAGCACTGCAACCAGGCATGAGAATAAGAAAAGATGAATTAAAAACAAGAAACCCAGAAAATAATGACAAGTTTCCGACTTAAGCCACATTAACAAATAAGTTATTATAAAAAGCCACATTTACCATGCATGCAACTGTCAGAAGCAAGATGAAACTGACCAAAAGAAATTTGTCTTAAACCACAAGCAAGATATCAAGCATAGTCGGCACAAAGAAAGGAATCAATATATATATATATACATATATATATATTGTTATTATAAAGATAATGGTAATTGTTTATTAAGTTTAATAATTTTCATCAGTATGTTACCAGGAATAGTCTGACATATGGTAATAAAAAGAAAATATTGATCAAGAAAAAATTACTTATGACTAATTTAGGGCTCATACCCCAGTATATCATTATAGAGATGTACTCCTTCATTTTCAGAGCTCAATATATTGAATTATTGAAGGAGAATGTATCTCCCTTTTCTTAAGGATCACGATCAATTTGCATTCAATCTTATGCGATTGAGAAATCATTGGGGCAGCAAATATTCTGTATTGAATCCATCCAAGCTTATCCTTTTAAAGTTTATTCCATAAATTCTAATGCTTTAATTCCTGATAGCATTAAATTGGTATGTTCTAATCCACATAAAAAACAAAAGATAAAAAGAAAGCACTGAGATTTTTACAATGATAAATGGTTCACACTTAAACAGACATATCTATATATATATATATTATGCTACTCTGAAACTCGAACTCCTAACTCAGAAGTTCGTTAGACCTCAAGTAAGAGGGGTAACTTCTGGACAACATAAAGGGTGCATTGTGCGAACTTTTATGTATATATATATATATACACACACACACAACCTACAAGAATAATTAATAGGAGACTAAAGATCCAAATTGATCAGTGATGATCTGCAGCCTATGCAGAGACACAACCACCATAAACATTAAGTGACCACTAATGCACAATGTAATTTATGTATGTGAAGAACAGAAATTGCAGTATGTGGTGATTATTGAGTATCGAAGCATACCCAAACCATCCGCACGGTTGAAAGTAGAGTACAACTTTGTCCCCTGTGGTCAAGTTAGTGACAACCATCTCCCCTGGTGAATCCACCCATGTACGCCCAAATATTAGGTTGTTAACTTTAGAAGGAGGAGGAACCAATTCTAGTTCTACACCAGCTTTCTTGAGGGTCAATCTTGTTCTGCATGAAAAGAGGCAGAGTACACAGATGGCAAATTAAACTTTATATGGGTTAAGCATGGGATATATTTAGGCACTAAGATAACCATAGTATAAATGATATAATTATCTTCAAAAATATATGCATAACAGTTCCATTATGCAGCTTTATTGAAAAGAAAATGCATGACAGTGTGACTTCAGCTTTCAGAATCCTCCTGATTGTATGCATTTTCAAGCACATCAAATTCACCTTCTAACTTTTTATGCTAATCTTTTTGTTGAATCTCAGAAAGTAATAGAAGGATACTAAAATAGAGCTATTACCTTCCAACCGGGTAGACATCGACTGAGTTCCCCAAGAACTTAGTCCTCACCTTTGATGTTATTTCATAGATGAAATGTTCACTTTCAGCATGTGCAGCACCGATTGGGGGGTGATGACTGACCTGAGATCACAATAAAATAAATGTTAACAGAAGTAGCATCACAAATGATCAAGACACAATAATCATATTAAATTAGATTGTCAGGAATTTACCAATAGTTTGATATGGATGCAAATTTGTAAGTAATTTATTCTTGAATTCAGTCTAATGCAAAGTGCGATTTTAAAGAGTGATTAGAAGAAAGAGAACAGAAAACATCTGTCATTGTGTTTGCCTGACAAGTCGGAGAAAAAACAGGAAAGCTTACCATGATAACTTGTACTGTAAAGAACTTGAGTTGACTTTATTTATAAAAAAAAAAAAAGGTTGTATTTTCCAAGTAAACCGGAGAGTATCATAGATTGACCCCACCCCACCTCTACCCCTTCAGTTCCCTTGCTCTCTTACCCACGAAATGGATCATTGAAATTTGAACTAGACCATAAGATAATATACACAATACAAAGAAATGGCATATCCAGTGCTTCTCGACATCACCTGTTCGGCAATAAATGTAACTCCACCATGATTGGTCATCTCATAGGTTTCACCAAGGATTGGATTAAATGGCTTCCAGGTTCGTTGCATGGCATAATATACAGAAATAAACCAGCAGGCTGCAACAAAGAATCATTAGTCTAGCAGCAGAGAATAAAAGAAAAAAACCGGAGATGTATATTCATAGAAGAATGAAGTAATGCACAAGAACCCTTACATGCATATACCAATCTCATATGTGGATCCTCACAATCATCTGCCAGATCCAATAGGTATGAGTATTCCATTATCTGCAGAGAAATTAAGTTTATCAATACAGTCTACGTACATGTATTTGGAGAAGACAACAGATGTGCAGCTGACACAAACCTCAGCCATCTTTTGAAGCATTGACATTGGCTCAAAAATGAGAACTGGGAGGGTCACCAATGACGTGACATCAGCACCTACATACTTGTGCATTATCTTCCAGTAACCATCACGATCCTGAAAAAAAATTCAGGTTCATTGAGTTAAAAAAATAGTTTGAGAATGTTCTAAAAAGCGGAGGCATTTGCTCCACTAAACCTGAAAATGTTTGTGTATATTTTATATATATTTAACTTATAATTTATAACAAAATTTGAAATATTGACTACACTTGAATTATTACTTTAATGGTAAATTCATAATTCACTAAATGTTTTGAAATTTGGACTCCAACTAATTTTTCTTGTTATGCGCCTACATGTGTGCATGCAGAGCCCATCGATGCAGACTACTGAGTAGCAATACACAAAGAAGTGTCTCACGGTAATATTATTATAAAAAAGATAGTCGTATAGTACTATTTTTCTGTAAAATAGAGTTTGCAACAGTTAAAGGGCTCTTGGCCTGGTTGTATCAACCTTACTCCCTTTACAGGAGGTTTAGGATTCAAATCCCGGCAAATTAGTTGTGTGAGCGGTTCAATTATCCAAAAACAAGGAGGGGACGGTTAATATACCTCTTGCTTCCATCTTCCTCTCTGTGCTTCTACTTCAGAATCTTCAGTGCCCCCGTCGGGATTTATAACTTCCAAACCCTCATATCCAACAAGACTAACAGATAATAGAAACAATCCAAATATTAAGCAGATGAGCCACTGTTTTTACTAAAATTTAATATATAATTTATCTGTGTCTTGGGATTAAAAAGAAAACTATTACAAAAATTTCCTGTAAATACCAGATAAAAGAGTAGCATCATTATAAAATCACCGAAGTAATAAAAATAACCCTTGGGCAGATGGTTAGGAAGAATTTTATACAATTAGGTCATAAATAAGGATTACATTATAAGATACACTAGACGTTATGATTGGAGTAAAACTCAGACGTCGAAATGATGATTGTGATGAAAATCTAGAACTGAATTAGAATTGAATTATTAGCCCTCAATATTAATACAAGTCAGGTTTACAAAAGAATCCGATCAGATAATTGCACATATCACATGTACACAAAGCAACTAAATGCTTCACAAAATATGTCAGCATTACTTTAGTGGATAACCCATTAAACACTAAAGCCTAAAACATAAAAAAGAAAGAATAAAGAAAGAATAAAGAAAGTAATGAAGATAAGAAACTTGAGGATTTTAGCAATGCAGGACAAAAACAATGATTTTGGCGAATAAAGTGAAGTTGGAGTACTGCAAACTTTAATGTAATTATAGACTATACGTAGGGTATAATTTTAATTGAAACATAATAAAAAAAAGAAAAATGCTAGAGTCCCAAAATTATTTCCCAAAAACATTCCTAAAAAACACTTGTATAATTTTAATTGGTTATCAAAACAATAAATGAGATGGACTCCTTGTGCATTCAAATTAATACACGAATTAAACTTTCTATTCTGCCACGTTACTGCAGCCAAGTCATTTTGGGAAAATATTTAGGGAATTTTGTTTGGTTCCCTAGCATTACTCAAAAAAAATTACATAATCTCTGTGTGGAATTAATTCACATTCCTGAAACTAACGTGGCGTCAAACAAAATCACATTTCCTATGTTCTCATTAAGCTAAAATAACAAACTTCATATAAAATAAATAAATAAACAACAAAAAACAACAGAAATAACATAAAAACAAATCAACTATAACAAGCAAAAGTAAAAAAGATTGAAACTTGAGAGGTTTTAGAGCATACCCATTAACTGATTTTTGCATAGCTGACCCAAAATTGGATATACTTGAAGCCAGAGAAGAAAAGAAACCACCACCACCACCACTTGGCTTCTGCTCTTTAGAAGAAGAATCCATCTTTTTGAAACCCTAAACCTAGAATTAATTAGTAGTTGATACAAGTGAAGTAGATTCAGATCTGGGTTTCAGATGTAAACAATGAAGAACAGATGAAAGGAGACTTCAAATTATTCAGAGTGTGTGTATATGTATGTATGTATGTATGTATATGATTGACTAGTGTATTATATAATGGAAGACCAGCTAATATATGGGATGATTCTTGTTGGCACGGGCGGCGGCTACACATGCACATGACAGCCGGGTTGGCTTTTTATCTCGTTTTCTCGTCCACTATTTTAGTCCGTTTTAAAATTTAAAATAACTCGCTTTATTTTTTAATAAAAAAAATATAATCAACTTTATTATAAAATTTAAATTTTAAATTTAATTATACTTTTTTCACCTCAATGTACGTATCAAAAGGCAAAATGAATAGAAGTTTAAAATTTATATTTATGTTTAAAATAAAATTTTAAATTTAATAATAAATTTAATTATATTTTTTTCACCCTAATGTCAAGAGTCAAAATGATTATTACTTTCAAATAAAATAAATAATATTTTTTTATATCGTGAATCTAGTTCTATAATTAACTAACGTTTGAGATGAATTTTTAAAACTGATATACTCTGATAAAAGTTATTTGTGTAAAAAGTGTTGTCAGAAATTAAATGATTGTTTGGTAATATTTTGGATTTGTATATATTTTGAAATTTAAAAATAAATAATATTTTTGAAAAAATTTGATAGTAAAATATATAATTACTTTTTGTAAAAATTAAAAATTTATTTTTTTTCAAAATAATGAGGAATCTGATTTCTTTTTCCAAAAACTGAAGACCTTCTTTTTCTAAAAACACATTTTTTATCAAAACACTTTTATAGAAAATTAATTTTAAATTTCATTAAATAATTTTTTATCTTCTTTTCAACAAAAATATATGTCTACAACAATAGGGTAAAAGCCCTTAATAACCAAATTTTAAATTAAATTACTCAAAATATCCAGGGAGGAGATTGGTGTCCTAAATGACCACAAGCATACACATCTGAGAGATACGTACCTGCTGGTCGCGCACAATACAAATGTGTGTATTGTATTTTTATTTATATTGCCATGTATACAGGCATATTACGTATGCAAATTTGCTGTATACGCATAGGTTGTATGCAGGGACGGAACTACTGAAGGGCTTGGGTGGGCTTAAGCCCAGCACAAATTTTAAAAAAAAACTAGTAGTTATACTTATATTAAGTTTTTAGAAGCCCAAATTTGTCAAACCCATCAAATAAACTAAACACTTAACCTAAAGTGATTTACAAATACCGATTAACAAACTTACAGGAAGGAAGCTAGAGACAAGCGCTGAAGGCAAAGTCTGAATCAGTGAAGCACCGCGAGTAATTTGCTCTTTTTTGCATAAATTCTCAGCCTCTCGGGTAATAATTTTCTCTCTTTCATTGTAAATTTGTAAACATCTTTTTCTTTTCATTGCTATATGCCTATATTTGTAATTGCAAGACTAAGTTGTAACTTGTTTGAATTAGGCAATTAGGGATTCAACTTTTAGAGTAATTTATAAAATTGTTGTATCTTATTTGGGGATTAGGTTTTTATTTAATATGTCAAAACGAAATGATTCATCCTTGCAAAAGATTTCCATGTTTTTTCATCCGAAAAAAGCTCAAAGGGCAAATAATGAAGAGGAAAATGCTGCTGAACCTATTGTTGCTGAACAGCCTGAACCTATTGTTGCTGAACCTATTGTTGCTGATGTTACTTTTGAACGTGATCCGGGGTTACGTCGTCAAATTTATGAATATCCAAAAGAACAATGGAATGAAATTCGTCGAGAATATCTTAAAATTGGGCCTTATCATTGGAGTCTCAAACGCGATGATTATCCACTGACCAAAGCCAAAGGGGATAAGCAAAATCGAAGATTTAACCCTTTATGGTTTGAAAGGTTTCACTGGCTTGAATATTCTCCAGCAAAAGATCGAGCTTTTTGTTTACCATGTTTTTTATTTGAAAAAAATCCACCAAGAAGTGAAACATATACGGTGAATGGATTTAAAAGTTGGAAGAGAATCACCTCCGGAAAAGAATGTTCTTTTTTACAACATGTAGGAGTTCCTTGCTCACAACATAATAATGCTGTAAGCTCTTGTGAAAATCTGATGAAGTCATCTCAGCAAATTGACAATATACTGCGAGTACGATCTCAGGAAGAAGTTCAAAGGAACCGTTTACGTGTTGAGGCAACAATTAGAGGTGTTCGATGGCTTGCATTACAGGGTTGTGCATTCAGAGGTAATGATGAATCCCCTGACTCAGAAAATTGTGGGAACTTCATTGAATTGCTAAAGTTTATGGGTGAGTTAAATAATAATATTGGTCTAGCTATAATGGGGAATGCTCCAGGAAATGCTACTTATACTTCACCACTAATTCAAAAGCAAGCTTTAAACCTTTTGGCCAATAATGTGAGAAAGCAGATTCGTGAAGAAATTGGAAATGCAAAGTTTTGCATTCTTGTTGATGAAGCCCAAGATAGTTCTACTCAAGAACAAATGGGGATTATTATTAGATTCGTTGATGATGGGGGTCTTATTCAGGAACGTTTCTTTGCAATTTTAGGGGTTCAAAACACAAATGCATCTACTCTGAAGAAAGTTATATTCGATACCTTGGCTTATTTCGACCTTAATCCATGTAATTTGCGAGGACAGGGGTTTGACGGAGCATCTAATATGCGTGGTGCTTGGAATGGTTTGCAAGCACTGATTTTAAAAGAGTGTCCACAAGCATACTATGTGCATTGTTTTGCACATCGTTTGCAATTAGCTCTAGTAGCAGCTTCTAATGACGTCCATGAAGTTTGGCTATTCTTTTCTAAGCTAACTTCTATAGTTAATTTTGTAAATGCTTCTCCAAAACGTAAGACTGAAGTAGAAGACCTTCATAAGCTTGAACTAGAGAAGATGATTGCTAGTGGGGAACTTGGCACCGGCAAAGGTGCCAATCAAATGGTTAGTTTACAAAGAGGTGGAACAACTAGGTGGAGTTCTCATTTTTTTTCTGTCCGTAGCTTGATTGCAATGTATAGTGCAGTGGGTTTATTTCTTTTAGATCTCAGCAAAAGTGGGTCTACAAATGCCATTCGGGGTGGAGCTAACGGAGAGTACATACATATGAGGTCTTTTGACTTTGTATTTCTATTACATTTAATGCATAAAACCATGCGAATCACTAATGTATTATGTAAAGCTTTGCAAGAGAAGTCTCAGGATATTATAAATGCTATAAGTTTGGTATCAACTACAAAAACACTCCTTGAGAAGCTCAGAGCAGAAGGCTGGGATGATTTTATTACAGGAGTGTTCTCATTTTGTACAAAACAAGGTATTCTCGTGCCAAATTTAAGTGCTCTTTACACCGTCGGTAGTGGTAGATCATGCTCCCAAAGAGATGACGTTACTCTGGAACATCATTACCACTTTGATGTATTTGTCAGAGTAATTGAATATCAAGTCAAGGAGTTGGAAAGTAGATTTAATGGTGAAACAATTGAGCTCCTTACACTTACTTCGGCATTGGATCCTCACAATCATTTCAAGTCGTTTAATATTGATAATATTTCCCGCCTTGCAGAGACATTTTATCCTCGTGATTTTACAGGAAGTGATGTTGGTGTGTTGAGAAATGAATTGGGACATTATGAGCTTGATGTTGTTGGTGGTGCTCAATTTCAAAACATATCAACTCTTTCAGAGCTATGTCACATATTGGTCAAGACGAGAAAGTCAAAATCTTTTGTTATGATTGACAAGTTGATTTATCTTATTCTAACACTTCCTGTTTCAACCGCATCTACCGAAAGAGCATTTTCCGCTATGAAAATTCTTAAGACTGATCTTCGCAGCAAGATGGATGATGCATTTCTAGGAGATATTATGGTTATCTACATAGAAAGACAGTTTGCCAAGAAAATTAACATAGACTTGATGATTGATGAATTTGATGGTATGGGTTATCGCCGCGTGAAACTTCGCTAATGACTCGTCAAGCCCACCCTAGTTTAGGATCCTGGTTCCGTCCCTGGTTGTATGCGAGTTTTTGCTGATTACGGAAACACTTCACCCTTCGTACTTAAAAATTTCAACTTAGGAGCATCGGAATCCAAACCTAGCCTAACAGAATACCAATAAACAAACCAATAAAAACTCAAAATCACCTGATGCAGAATCATCAACTTTTTGCACCAACAGCCTCAAAATCCTATGATTTAAACCATTGCTAGCACCATTAAACTTTACCACAATATGATTACCTTCAATTGACAACAAAAAGAACCCCACTTGATCCAAGTTCTGACCCGCGAGAAAAAATAACAAAACCCGACCAGGCCCGGAACACTTGATGAGCTGGAGAGAGTGGAGAGAGTTATAAGCTAATGGGTTGCAAAAATCTTGGGGCCCAAGGTACAAGAAGCAATGAAGTTGCTAGTGGAAGGGAGAATAAAATAATTGGCGATAGTTTAAAGAAATCTAGAGAGAGATAAGGGAAAGGAGAAAAGGACTTAGAAAGGAAGTAGAGAGAGGGTGAAATGGTGATTTGGATCAGTGTTTCATGTGATGGGTTGAAGAATAAAGGGCCTATTTTTCGAGAATGATTGTGTGAATCGTCTTCGGAGAGTAGAAAATGAGCTGAGAAAACAGATGAGATGGGCCACAAAGATTTTGATTCTTCTATGCAAAATCCATTCATTTTGAGTAGAAGAGTGTTGTTGTCTTGCTGTATTTTGTTCGTCATGGGTCAGACTATTTTAAGTAGGTATACGCTGTAATATGCGGATAGCAGTGGTTAGAAAAGTTGCTTCAACCGACCTCTGATATTTTGGGCAACTATGTACTAAAATAATGATATTTTGGGCAATTTCTCATAACAATAATACTAAATAGAACTTTATTGAAAATTCTGATCAAAGCATTAGTGTCTGTAAATAATTATATAGTTTGATGATAACTTAATGCTTAGAATCATGAATCTAGTTTTTATTTGTAACTGATCAATAGATATGTGTTCTATAAATACTAGATTTAAACCCGTGCGATGCACGAGTTTTTATTATTTTTTATTTCAAAATTTAATATTAATATAAATATTTATTTGTTATTTTTAAAAAAAATNTATTTATTTTTTATTTCAAAATTTAATATTAATATAAATATTTATTTATTATTTTAAAAAAAAATAGTTATTTAAATTGATATTAGTTATTTATATTTATATTTTTAAAATTAATATAAATAATAATTTTTAATATATTATTAATAAAATTCAAATCTCATTAACAATCTCCTTTCTTTCATCTTTATTACGGTAATTCGCTTTCACTCCATTCTCAACTTTCTTTCTTGGTCATTACAACATCTCAAACACGTAAATTGTTAAAAACCTCAAACATAAAGCATGTTCTCCATAATCAGCACCATCATATTTATATATGTTTTCCATAATCATTTCACAATTTCGCTGCACAATGACATGAACCTTTATCTCATCTTTTACCATATAACTTAATGAATTTTAATTTTATTACATCATTAAATTTTTGTTAATATAATATTAATTATAATTTACAAATAATTATATAATATTATATAAGTATTAGATATTAATTAATAAATTTTGAATTAATTATTACTTATATAATATGATGTAGCCGTTAATAATCGATCTCTACACCTTTGGTAATATTCAAATAAGATCATTTTACTCCTATTATATATAGGATATATATAATACAATATAATATTATGTAATTATTATTTTTAAACCTTCGTAAAAAGAATGACAATTTTTTTTATGAAAAGAGTCGTATTTTTATGATGAATCACACAAATTCTAATTGTGTTCTAAATTTAAAAAGAAAGTTGTTGTACATGTTCATGCACAATAAAAATCACGTCAATAGGTCGCTCATCGCTTTGATTATTTAAATTTAAATAAATATAAAAAGTGATACATTGGCTTTCGTCCGTTTTCTGATATTTTCTGATTCAATTTACTATTGTTTCCTCTTGCCGTTATTGTATATAGGATAGGATATAATTAAGAGTATCTTTAGGATTATTATTATTTAATATTATTGTGATTAGAAAAAAAAAGTATGGTTAAAAAAGATGCCGTTTGAAAAATTAAATGATTGCTTGATAATATTTTGAATCTGTGCTTGATATATAATATTTAAAAATTAATATTTAGGAACGTTGAAATATGTAGCTACTTCTCGTAAAAATTGAAAAAATAATTTTTTCCAATAGTATCATTGATTTTTTTTCCTTCAACTTTTTTTGGACCAAAACCACATTTAGAGAAAGTAGTTTTTGAATTTTATCAAACAATTTTTATCCTTTTTCCTCACATTTAACAAAAATACCAAACAGGCCTTAAAAATTATACATATGAAGTATGTGTTTATTAATTTAATTAAAAATATTCTTTATATATATATTTATTTATTTATATTACATAAATTATATTTAATTTTCAAATATCAAATACATTATTTTTTATTAAATAATATATATGATATTTTAAAATTTTAATCTGCAATATTTTACTTTTATGAATACTTTTGAAACTAATAAATTAAATTATTAACTGGCCAATTATTAAATTAAATGTTTTTTATATTATTAAATCTTAATTAATTAATATTAATTATAACTTATGAATAATTATACAATATTCTATATTTAATAAAAATTTATATATAAATTTTGATATTGGTTATAATTTATAAATAACTATATAACATTACATAAATGTTAGAAATCGATCTCTAAATATTTGATAGTACTTAAATCTTTTTATAGTTATTATATATAGAGAAAAAAGAATATTAAAATACATTTTAGGTAATTTCCTAAGATTTTAGTACAAAATAATAATATATTAATAAAATTTTAAATAAATTCTAATTTTACATAAATACCCTCCAATTTTGTATATAAAATCGTATATATCTTAGGTAAATGTATCTTAGTCTCCCTAATCTCTTATATATATTATAATATAATTAAATAGTATTTTTATCAAAAATAATAAAACATAATATCATGGAAGGGACAATGCGAAATATTTTATGAATTGCTAATTAGCTTTTTTGTTATTATATAATTTAGTCGCTTTCTGTGTGTTACTTTACTGTGAACGTTGGTCACTGTGTTTGTATGAACCTAGAGTGTTTTTCCGATAAAATTATATTTAAGTTAGCTTATTTTAATTAAATTATTTATACGTAGTTTGTAGGATCGATTTTAGATATTTATTTACTAATATTCAGATAATATTTATTTTGTACTTATTGTATATATATGATATAATAAAATATATAAGATACAAAATAATTATAAAAATGGGTTAAACAGCGAAAAAACCCTAATGTTTGATAAGCCCCTGTAGTTTAATAAAGCTCAAATAAGTCCTTCAAATTAAAACTAATGGTTCAATATAGCCCCTCTAGTTAGTTTTTCTTAACTATGGTTAGAAAATTACTATATTCATGTATATTATGACATAAATATTTTAAAAATATATCAAAATATTCTAATTTTAATATTATGATGTTAATATTCATGTATATCGTAACAATATTGTTACGCGAAAAAGTATATCAAAAAAAATTTATATTCTAATTAAAACTTATCTTTAAATAAAATATATAAATTTTATTTCTTTTAAACACAAACCCATATAAAATATGTGAACAATGATATAAAAGTATTTCTACACAAGATTATAAATAAATTAAAAATATAGATATAAAAATATAAATATATTGTAATAATATAAATACAATATTAAAGTAAAAATAATAAATATTAAAAACAAATTCGTACATTATACGAAATATAAGAAATTGTGTATATTTGTCTATATATATCTATATATGTATGTAAGTATGTGTGTGTGTTTGTATGTATTATAATTTAATATTAAAATGTCACTCATATTTAGTTAATTATTAAAAAAATATACTATTCGTCGAGTAAGTAGAATTTAAAAGTAAAATACAAACTAGCGTGTAAATGTTTAAAGGTTAAAAATTAATAGTTAAGTAATAAAAAAAGTATATACATACATTAATATTGGTTAACAACTTATTTATTATTTTATAGAATTATTTAATAAAAATCTGTTAGGAATATATTCATTTGATGATGTACAAAATACTAGAACAAGATCTAGCATAGTCTATTTGTAATAAGTCTTTCTAGTCTCTGAACTTTTATAATCAGAGTCTAGATAGTCAACATTCTTGTCACTTGTACTTAGAAGATTTTTTGTAGAAAGTGAAACCAGAGTCTGGATGAAGATCGGAGTCTGGAAGGTGATTAAAGTCTATAGACTATCGGAGTCTAGTCTGTCAGAGTCTATAGTCTATCAGAGTCTATACTCTGTCAGAGTCTAGAAAGTTGAAGCTAAATTTGGAAGATGATCACAGGAATGGAAAGTCTTCGAAGATAAAGACAAATATATTGCAGATA
>QRFB01009157.1:0-31656 GCA_008931105.1 Oenanthe javanica | reverse complement strand
CTCACTTGACTTCAAAGCCCACACCCAGCTCGCATCGTGCTAAAGATGATAAAATATTCTAAGACCCTTGGCCTAGTGTGAGGTCGCATCGTTAGCTCACCAGCCTTAGACTCATTCAGCTTGGAAAAGGAAAAGANACCCAGCTCGCATCGTGCTAAAGATGATAAAATATTCTAAGGCCCTTGGCCTAGTGTGAGGTCGCATCGTTAGTTCACCAGCCTTAGACTCATTCAGCTTGGAAAAGGAAAAGAGAGGAGAACCGGCCCCTAGCTCGGTTCGCTTCTCATCATCACCTCCCAGGTCGCATAGACTTGATAGAGAGGCCTTCAGCCCGGCTCGCTTGGCCAGACTCACTGCCCCCGGATCGCTTCGCTAGCTCGGAGTACTTAGCATGGATTTCTCATAACTAGCTGAAAAGCTCCTAGCCTCACGGGCTCACCTCACTTGATATTATTTGCTAATCTGAAGACTGTAGAAGGCCCCACGGGATTATATTTCAACATACTTATTTATTTGAAGACAGCTAGCCCCACGGGCTCTCATCTCATCAAGGGATCCGCACATGATCACCTCTACATACTGCTCCCGTGAGGCCACATCACGCACAACCGCTCCCGCGAGGCCATATCGCGCATAACTCTCTACGAGAACCCCTTGCTCTACAACTCCATGACAGTCCCCGGAGCCTAACGGGCTTGGGTCATGGCAGTTACAGACATCTGGGAAGCTTGCCCTCCACATCCGCCCAGANCCTCCACATCCGCACAGACTTGGGCCAAAGCCCAGCACGTCTAAGGATTTGGGCCTGATGGACCGGACCAATACCTAGCCCATATAGGTAACTTGTCCTCCAAGAACTACGTGTAGCTTAAACCCCTATATAAAGGGTACATAGGCCTCTTGTTTCAGTTGAATCGACAGTTGGCAGCAAGAGAGCAAATATTTTCTCTGGTCTTTAAACGAATCAACAACAAGATCAGCTACCAAAATCCATCATTTTCCTCCCGTGTTCTTCGCGTTCTTCATCAAGTTCATCAGTAAAATCATCATATTTTGCGCCGTGATTCGAGCAAACCTCCAAATAACTGTTATACCAGTTTCTCCCTATAACAATTAGTATCTTGTCTAGGCAAAAAATTAATAGTGTCTGAATTATGAAGGGGAATTGACCACCCCGGCCCTCTGTTTAGAACCATATATATATACATGCAAGGAGTGTGATTTGTGGATGTTAGTGTTTGTGTTCCATCAGCTGCAAGATGGCATGGAATGGGATAGGTATGGAATGGACAATACAGGTATCAAGTTGAATCAACATTTAGCTGAGCAATGCATTTGTATTTTCTCATTTTTATAGTACCATACATTGTTATTTTTGGTAAGTGCATTTGCAAGCTCCCCGTATTAAATGCCCTCGACTAACTGCGTGCTTCTTCTCTAGTACCCTTTCCCGAATCCCGCCCCTGGATTAAAAAAATATAGTCCTTCCGTTACTTTTTAGTTGTTCATTTGAATTTTCATCCGTATTTTAACGTGTATTAAAAACATTACTCGATAAATTATTTTTAAATTTTTTTATTAAAGAAAGTTTATATATTAAATTTTCTTTATTTTTTTTTCTAAACTCAACTACTCTCTCTTTCTAGACAACTCCTTACTACAACTATTTAGAAATTTAGATTATGACGAACACAATTAGACTAATATCTCAAAACTACTGACCCAACCAAATTTTTTAGGATTGGTGCTGAGGAATAATATGGTTGCATGTTAATATACATGCAAATTAATACGACTTATCAAAATTTTATATTATATTCCCTCCATCTCCGAATACCGGTTAGAATCGAAAATAAAAATTGTACTAATACAAAAGGGTTGGTCTTTTTTTTTTCTATCATAATATCTCTGCTTCGTTTTTATTAAAACAAAATTTTGAATAATTTTTGAAAACTACGAGTACCTCTTTATTTACAACTTCCAAGGTTAAAGTCATCTGAAACTTAATGGTCCTAAATTGCACTTATAGTAGGCAACCAATTGTGTATGGTGGCCAATCAATTGTTACATCATTGTTATTATTCATAAAGTATAAGGATAATATCAAGTACTCCTATATAAAAGCATATAAGTAATCTTGCTAATGAATACTCTGAATTTCTGACAGTGATTGCTCCCACCTAAAGCAAATCCCACTCATCTTAAATGCTCTCTCTTATGTGCTTCCTCCCCTCTCCAAATCCCACCTCTATATATATACAAACCCTTCATTGCTTGTACCTTGACTTTCCTAGCATTGGTGTTTATTTTTCTTGTCACAACCCCTTTCTCTATAAACAACTAGCTACATCGTCTACTTGCAAATTTATACCATGATGAAGAAGGAGGTTCTCTTTTCTATGGTAGAAATTGTGGGATCAAAATGCAAGAAGGCTATCGATATTTCGCGGAAAATGTTCGTGCCAATGAGAGCTGCAGTTTTGTTCACTATTATGAAGAAAGCTATATATGCTCTTACTACATGTCTTTTTGCTCTAGGTAAGATCAATCATTGTCACAAAACTCGATTTTCGGTAGTAAGATGCTTGTTATGTACACCTAAATGTTCAAGATTTTCTAGCCAAGCTTATACTAATCAAGTTATGATGATGATTATGAACAGGAGGGGCTATTGTAGGAACAATCCCAGGAGCTATTAAAGGGCAGACAACAGAGACTGGGCTTGCACGTGGGGCCGGAATAGGTGCCATTACAGGGGCCATCACTGCTATCCAATTGATGGATTCTATAATTAATGACGAGCCATTTTCTAAGGTATGTTCACATGTTAATCGTATATAGATTAATTGGAATTGTTAGATACATGCACCATTGCATCAGACAACTCATTGTCGTCTGTTAACAAGATTTGTTGAGAATACTACTTCACAAATTACAACTTTATCTGCCATTTTGATACACAGATATATTGCAAGTTTGCAACATTCTGGTCTTCTGCATGCATAAATTAGCACGTCCCTCGATCCTACTGTGATTAATGGAAGCACAGAAGAAGAAATTTCAAATTTTCTCGATCCAACTAATGAAGACTATTAATAATGCAGGTGGCTCTGTTATATAGCCTTCTAAATGGCAAGGTCTTTGGGGAATATACGTGTCCTGCATTACTAAAAGCATACCAGTGGCAAGTAAGCATATACACCTGGTTTCTTTGTTTTTTCGATCATGGGTATTTTTACACTAGGTACTAGCTATTTACTCTGTTATGTATGCATAAACTTGGTATTTGTCTATAGCCAATTAAATAGGCATACTAGCATCCTTAATTCCTTGACGCTGATATATTATCAAATATTAAAGATATGATGCAGTCATTATCTGTAGATTAACTAGCCAAACCTTTGCTATAATCAGGTCAGTGCAATCGATACAAGCTCAATCGAAATTTCTGATATCTTCGAAGTCACTGTGAACAGTGGTTTATCTCAGGATTATATCAAGAAGCTACCCAAACACAAATTTATCTCCACCAACATCACAAGTAGTTGTGACGAGACTTCCTGTGCAATTTGCTTACAGGTTATAATCAGTATACATTTTCTTTAAAACCCCAAAGAACACTTTGGGCGTACTATCTATCTTCATTTTATCTCAAATTACTAATGTCATGTTATAAAATGGTTCTATCTTTAGGATGTGAAGAACGGGGACTTGGCAAGGACTTTACCAGATTGCAGACATTGCTTTCATCTACATTGCATAGATGAATGGCTAACAAGACAAGGGTCTTGTCCAATTTGTAGAAACGATGTTGAATTTGTAGGGTAAGAAAGTGAAGAGAGTTGCAAAATTTTAGTTTCTTCCAACCTTTTACGGAGAATCATATACCATGTAATTGGAGAAACAAATGAACCCCATGTACATAAAAAGTTTACATTCAAACACTAATATAAATTTGAAATCCAATGCATTCAAATACTAACATAAATTTGAGAATTTAAGATGACAATTCAATTCATGTCATTTGAAATTTTTTATTTGAAATAAAATACATATCACCAAACACGATCCGAAAGGAATATAAATTTGAGAATTTAAAATGACAACGCAATTCATATCATTTGAAATTCATTATTTATTTGAAAGAAGTTTTACTGTGCGAGGACGTCTTTTTATTTGGGTTTCGTTTTAAGTAATTAGTAATTTAAAAAATACGTATTTTTCAAATTATGGATTATTTATAAGATAAATCAAATGATACAATATTTATAACATGTGAACTCGTTCATTATTTAGCCAAATTTTACTTAAAGTTTTATTACATAAATATTTCAATTAATATGTATTAAAAGATAATTTTTTTTATCTATGACACGTTTTCATAATTGAATTTAAGGAGCTGATATTTCTTTATAAATAATATATATGAATTATTTAGATGGTATTTGAGAATAAGTAATTTATTTCATAATAATATACATGAATTATTTAGATAATATTTGGGAATAAATAATTTATTTCAAATGATGGATTTTAAATAATATTAAATGAGAGTTCATTTCAAATATTTTAAATTTTATTTAAATACTTTCAATTATTTAAATATAGAAAAATGCTAGAGACCTCAAAAATTATCTCAAAATTTGTCCCAAATGTTGAGTTGTCATGTGTTTAATTGTTCACTTTTCTATAATAATATGGGACATCGCGTGCATATATATGCGCCCTTGAATTAAAACAAGACACATGTAATGCCACGTCATTTGAGAAAAAAAATTTGAGATAACTTTTGGAGCAGGTACTCATAAATATAACCATAAGAAAATTAGACTTTAACAAACGGAAAATTTCGTTGATAAATGAACTCTTCCGTACGTCAATAAAATTCTTGTAAATATTATTAACGAAATTTAGGTGTTCCATAGTTCCATGCCAGCGGAATACTTGCACTAATTTAATTCAAATGTTTAACTGCTAATTTAAGAAACTGATATTTCTTTGTAAATAATACTCCGTATAAATTATTTTAGATAGTGTTTGAAAATATATATTTTATTTCAAATGATTGATTTCAAATCACATGAATCGGGAGTTCATTATAAAATTTTAAATTTATACTAATATTTGAATGTTCTCGATTCAAATGAATTAAAATTCAAATTTTTTAGTTATTCAAATATCGCTACAAGAAAATCAGGCTTTCTTAATACAGTATTCGATTAATAAATGCAAGATTCCGTACGATCAATAAAATTCTTGTGAGTATTATGTTCCAACGAACTTCACTTTTGTTGGTAAAATAACGACTGAATTAAATAATAACTACTTGCTAATGGAATATTTTGTTGTTAACAGCGAGAAATAACAACATTCAAGGGAAAAACCATCGTCAACAATCGTTTAAAGCAAGTGTTTTTTTTATTTCAGTTAGTTGTTAAAGAAAGAAGGCAATGGTTCCTCAATGACATTTGTTCCTATGTTCTGTACAACGGTTTTTACAAAGGATTGGACTCAAACTTCAAACGATATTTACTTTGGTCCAGAAGGCCACCGTCTTCTACTTCGTATTAATACCATTGAGAGTAATCTTGAACAAAAAGGAGACTATATCCAATGCCGACTTTCAAGCCCTCATCTAAGAAAGGTAATAGTAATAGTACCAAAATGAAATGTCAAATGAACGGTTCAACTTGCATGTCACTCTCAAATCTCTAAACAGAGAAAATCTCAAGTTAAATAATACAATTGATGCCTTAACTGAGAAAAATGCATTTCTTGAAAATGAACTTGTTTATTTAGATATATTCATATAGGAAAGTAAGGATGATATGGATGAACTAGTAAATAGTCTGAGAAAAGAAGAATTATTAAAAGAACAATTAGCTAAGGAAATTGAAATCATTAACAAATGGAATAGTTCTGCTAAAATTGCCAAACATATCATTGATGTTCAGGGTTTAGATACTCTAGGAGAATCCCCTAAAGTTGTAGGCAAGCCATTGGTTAACACCTCAATGGATAAAGATCAATTGACTGCTAATCCTTTATCAATTGATGAGGATTATCAATCGATTGATGCTGATTCAACTGATAAACATCCATTGACAGGTAAATCATCAATGACTAACAAGAAGAACAAGCTTAGCACCCCTATCAAATTTATGAAGGAAAAAAATTTCAAAGATCAAGTTAAGACTAAAGTTGAAAAGATCAACATTGGTAGCTTATCTAAGAAATAATTAAAAGTGAAATTAGAAGAGATAGAACCTATTGGGTTCATTCACCCTAAGTTTGAGAAAAAGAAAAAGAATAGGAATGAGAAAGTAGGCATAAACAAGCACAATAATTACACTCCTGATATGTATGCACCTAGAAAGGTTTGTGCTAAATGTGATAGTGTAAATCATTTATCCATGCATTATAAGAAAGAAAAGAATTCCATACCTGCAAATGATTAAATGCACATACCATGTCTACAAATGTCATGCTTGCCAATCATATGCTCATGAATGCCATGTCTTCTAATTTGGTTGCACCAAATGTTCATATGCCATATACACAAGTTCCATATATGTATAATCTATTCTTTGCATATGCAAATATGAACATGCCTGAAATGCCATGAAACATGCCTATAATTGATAACAATCTTGCTAATCAAACTATCAAGTTTGAAAACTTGCATGATACTTCTGCTATGAGTTCCAAGGTGTTTGAGCCTCAAAAGTCAACTCTCAAAGTTAAAGTGGATTTAAACCCACCAAAATAAAAGGAACCAAAGTTGGCAACCAAGGCTCAGACTGTAACTAATAAAAGAGGACCCAAGGCAACTTGGGTACCAAAAATAACTTGATTATTTTAATTGTGTGCAGAAAAATATGAGGAAAATCTCTGGTATCTTGACAGTGGATGTTCTAGGCACATGACAAGAGATATGTCTCTGCTCACAAAGTTTGTTGAAAAGTCTGGCCCATGAGTTACTTTTAGAGATAACAACAAAGGTTTTACTCTGGGATATGGTCCAATTGCAAGTGAAAATGTTATCATTGAACCTGTAGCACTAGTTGATGGATTGAAACATAATTTGCTAAGTATTAGTCAACTGTGTGATAATGGAAATGGTGTATAGTTTTCAACTGGATCACGCATCATAGCCAACAAAGGATCTGGTGAAATTCTCTTAACTGATAAGAGAAAATGAAATGTCTATGTGGCTGATTTCAAATCTATAAAGGTAAATTCTATGACATGTCTACTCAGCAAGGCCAATACAGATTAAAGTTGGATTTTACATAAGAAACTAGCCCATTTGAATTTCAAAGCCATGAATCAATTGGTTAGAAAGAATTTGGTTAGAGGCATTCCACAAATGGAATTCACCATGGATGGATTATGTGATACTTGTCAAAAAGGAAAGCATCACTCAAGTCCAAGTCAGTATCATCAATTGATAAGCCTTTGGAATTATTGCACATGAATTTATTTGGTCATGTCAACATCATGTTAATTGCTAAAAAGAAATATGCCTTAGTAATTATGGATCACTTCACAAGATACACAAGGGTGTATTTTTTTACACTCTAAGGATGAGGCAAACAAATTATATTGGTGAGATTACGAAGCCGTATGAATAGTAATCGTGATAACTCAATACTAGAATATGACATGTAAATAATACTACGCCTACACAGAAATTAGGAAGAAATGAAGACAAATAAAGTGAATCAAGATATTAGAAGAAGTTTTGAAGTCTACTACAGGTCACTGAAAGAAGTTCATTAATATGTTCAAGCCTCAATGAAGAATAATGTGTAAAAACTTTCAAAGTTTCAGAAGTGTTGAAGATTCAGTATAAAGTGCCACTAAAAGATTTCAGTGTATTAGCATTGATTGAAGATAGATAGTGTTCGAAGCATAGGAATCTTGAAGGATTGAAGACAAGGTAAAGATAAAAGTTAAAGGAGACAACTACAGTCTTGAAGCTATACTCACTGAAAGACATTCAGTTATATGTTCAAGCGTCAGTGAAGAATAGAGAATGAAGTATTCAATATTGTGGTAATAATGGAGACGTTGTCGAAGTACTAGAAAAAAATCCAGTGAAAGTACAATTCTTATTAACAGTCAGTGTTTGAAACAATGCAACAGTCCAAGGTTAATCAGATGAAAAAGAATAGAAGTCAAGAGAATTTAATTCAGTGTTAGTTGTTTATGAACCAGACCAGTGCACTAAGAATCGGCACAGCAAGAAGATAATTACCTTGATGTATTAGAAGAAAACCAGTTGATCAAGCCACATGAAGAGCATTTAAAGTTGTACTCAAAAGCTTCATGAAATAAGCTAAGGCAAGTACATGTTATGTCGTTCCTACACAACGGTACAAGAGTGCAAGAACAGCATAATCCCAACCGAGCCTCAAGGAAATATTCTAAGTAAGGGTATTGACTTATGTGGCGCCTACACTAGGTAATAAGAGTGTAGGCACAACATAAATTGATAGAAAATGTTATAAGGCAAGTACATGTTATGCCGTTCCTACACAAGGGTACAAGAGTGCAAGCGCAACATAAGTTGATAGAAAATGTTCTAAGGCAAGTACATGTTATGTCATTCCTACACAAGGGTACAAGAGTGCAAGAGCAACATAAGTTGATAAAAAATGTTCTAAGGCTAGTACATGTTATGTCATTTCTACACAAGGTTACAAGAGTGCAGGCGCAACATAAGTGAGAAAGAATATTTTCTTAAGTCCACAAATGGTTCCTGCACATGGAGTACAGAGTGCAGGCGCAACATAGGCGTCTAGCGCAAATTACTCTCTACACTCTCATTTCATATAAATAAAATGACGTGCTCATTTTGACTTAGTATTGTGAAGAACAAATCAATTTTAATTGATTTGAAAAGTCTACACCATATAAATAAAATGGCGTGCTCATTTTAAAGAATATATATACGACAGAAAAACAAAGAGATACAGAGAGAGAAATTGAAGCCGGAGAAGAAAAAGACACAAAGCCATACACATACATTCTTCACTGGAGTTTTATATTCTAGTCGGTTCATTAGGTTACAAATACATAGGGCTATTGTAAAACACTCTCTGTTAGGTTGATTCCTTTAGTACAAACATATAGTCAAATATTGTATAGGGATTAAGTTATATCTCTTTGTAGGAGTAGAGAACTAATTTGTTCTTTGGAAACCAGTTATATTTTTAACTAGGTGTAGCACCCCTCTTGGTTTATATACGATAGATATATTCCCTAAAACTTGTCTCGTTTATTTACTTGCTAATTTTCTAGATCTTAAATGATTATTTATAATAATAGAAAATTAGTAAGTCAGCCTCCTAAACACTATTCACCTCATGAATTCGAACCCACTAACCGAACTCTAAATTATTTATCCGTAAAAGATTCAAAATTATTCAACCCCCTTCTACGATACTTCCGGAACCCAACAATTGATATCAGAGCTGATTGATTGATATACAAATCAAGATTCACAACTCAGTGAAGCTCAGAGTGTCGAAGCTGTTTGGACTACACAAGATTAGTGGACTTGATAAATAAATTTATTTTATAAATTTAAATTTTGATAAGTTTATTTTATATATTTATTTTATAAATTTAATTTAAATGACTTTATTATTTAAATTTGAATAAGTTTATTTCATAAATTTATTTAAATAAATTTAATTTATAAATTTAATTTAAAATAAATCTATGAATTAAATTTAAGTAAATTTATTTTTATAACTTAAATATATTTGTTTTGTCTATTTTTAGGTTTATAGAATTTCAACGTCACTCGAACCATTTGAAGTCTACTTGAAGTTTCTTACCTTAATTTTTATTTAGATTTATTTATTTTTCCAGAAAATTTAAAATTCTTGAAAATTAATTTGTTATAAATTTTTATTTTTGATTAATTTATTTTTTAAGAAAATTAAAAATTCTATAAATTTAAAGTTTTCTTAAATATTAATTCGAGGATGCTCAAGGAGTTTGTAGTTAAAGATTTTTCCGCGTATTGAAAACAATTAAAATTGACTGAAGAAAACCTAATGAGGTTAATTCTGGAACAGGTTGAAAAAGAAGTGGTACTAATTTCCTCAAAGGTCTACTCCATAGGATCCCACTATTTATTCGGATGCTGGAAAAGAAGAGATTAATTTGGGTACAATTTTTGGTTGATTTGAGTAGTAATTTTTGAATGAAAAATCTTAGGGGTTGAAGTAGTGAAGGAGAAAAGACTGGACATCCTGGAATCTCAGTACAAGCTATAAAGATTATTCTACAGGGTGATTATAGGAAGTTCGTGCCAACACTGTAGATCATCTGGAACGTAGGGTTACAGCCATCGGGAATCTGATGATACGACCACATCATCCTTAGAGGAACTATTGTGTGCTAAAGACCTATGAACTAGAACAAGAGTTGAAGAAGTTAATATTTAGTAAAGGAGGTTGTTAGCATATCCACTGTATTTGTGACCCATGAACCAAATTTTATTGAAGTCAAGGTTGAGAACTTCTGAACAGAAACGAATTGATCCAAGAAGCAGAATTGAAGATGTAGTAGCTCGAGTTAGTGGCCAAGGTGTTGTATGTGAATTTGACACTTTGAAATAACTTGAGAACTGGACTACAAATCAGGCCTGCAGGGAAACTGGAAGTTCAGTGACATCAGATTCAGACGGAATCCCAATTCTATATCCAAGGTCGTTACCTATAGTTTCCATAAAGGAGATTTTCAAGACCAGTTCAAGAGGCGGTTACAAGACATGGATGGTTGATTATAGAAGGCAAGACAGGGTTTTGCTACATAGTTTGAAGAAGCCTGTACAAGTTAATGATGATAAACACTGTGTTGGGTTGAAGCAGGAATCTCAAGCATTAGTGAGGATGAATCAAGGGAAAGCATTTGTTGGTGAAGTTAAATGCAAGGTTGATTCTATCAGTGACAGTGATGAACCAAATGGATATCTGATATCAATGACCAACACTGGAGATTAATCACTAAGCACTTCATAGGTACGCATTCTAACTAGTATACTTTTATCTAATTCAAATNTTTATCTAATTCAGAACTGTATGTTTATTAAGTTTTGAAATGTATTATATTCATGTCAGCATGTTAGCATCTTAGGACTTAAATGCTTAATTGATTGCTAAGAATGAGATTTGCATGCTAGGATTCATGAGTTTAAATAAGTACATTTCATACTTGATTTTATATGTAGTAAAATGAATATCTAGAATTAGATAGGGTGTTCTAGACGGTTAGGTGTATCCCTAAACATTTACTGTAACTTGATTTAAATCTTCTCTGATTTAATACATCTGCTAATGTTGTGAAAATTGCTAAATAGACAAACATGTCATAGATCAGATATTTTATATTTGTTCTTACTTGAAATTATTTATGTGCTTATTTTCATATAATTTGCTTCCACTCACATAGTTGCACTTAAATGTCATATCATATCATGTATTGCTTGTTAAGGAGTATAAGATTAAAAGATGGTAGAATTATCTAAGTAGTTAGTAATATTTATAGATTCGAAACTTAATCTAAAACTGACTTAGATAATTAGAGATTGTTAAAAATGTTAGACAACAACATAAATGGATTAGACAAAATCATTAATTAATTTATTAATTCTTCTATCCATGTGTTTTTAGAAATTTTTTGAATATCTATAAATCTGTTTTTCATGTGTTACAGTTGTGTAGAATGATTAAAATAGACAGTACTGAATTTTTCTAATATCATAAATTGAAGCTTTTGTTACCACTGTTGAAAGTAACATCTCTAACCCATCTGGACTCAATTAAAGTTGAGTACCAAGAAGCTTAATCATTTGTGATTGCAGAGTATGTAACAAAAGACAAAAGTTATATGATTTCGTGACATTTATTGTTCGAGGCTTATGATTAAGATTGAAGCTCTGACATCACAGTTGGTTGAGAAAGCCTACCCAACGGTAATCTTTGGAGATGACAGCAAATGATGTACAAGGGATTTGGCTATAATGATTTTTGGAATTGTCATCAATGGAAGCATCTTTCTTGTGGAAGGACTTAAGCACTATCTACAGGGAACTAGGGAATTCTTTGACAAGGAATTTCTGGAAAAGCATTGAAAAATAAAAGTGTTTGATTTCAAGTAAGAAAGATGGAAGCTCACTCAACTGGGAGTGAGAAAATTTGTTCGTAGCTGACATGAAATTTGTATGCAAAGGTGAAGTGAACTTTATAGTAAAGCTTCATCAGTAAAGAGTTAGTTATGACATAAGCTCACACTTGGTGAACAAGACAATGTATTCTTTGATAAATAAAAAATTGGTGAGAGGATTGCTTCATAAGAAATTCTATCCAGAAGGACATTTTGAAGTATGTCATATAGGAAAGTCAATGAAAATATCACACTGAAGCAAATTATGTCATGGAAAAAATATGCTTAGTGGTGGTTGATGACAACCCTAATTACAAGTTAGTGATGTTCGTGCATTCAACAGATAATGTATCACAGATGGTGATTGATCACATCAGGAATATCAAGTTGGAAGTAGAATAAGCTGTGAGAACTTTGAAGTCAGATAGTGGAACTGAATTTCGTGAATGAAGTTTTAAATGAAGTCTGCACTTATAAAGGTACTTTGAAGCTGAAGCAAGTAACACAGCATGCTGCTTTAATCATCAAGATCATGAAAAGACATCATATGAGTTAACCAGAAGCAAACACTGAAGCTCCTTCGTGTGTTTGTAGGAAATTGATATTTATTGAAGATTTAAATGAGCATTTTGGCAAGTTTGAAGTTAAGGCTCATGATACAATTTTCCTCGGCTACACATTGATGTCAAATTCTTTCAAGACATGTGTGATGGAAAACCAGAAGATGATTGAAAGTCTGAATGTATCGTTCTACTACACCAAACTCCCAAGCATTCAAATGAAAGACTATTCTAAATCTTTGAAGTTTGACATCCCGTCAAAGTCAAATTCAGATACTGATGTTGAAACTGAGGTTGCAGAAGAAATCAATGATAATGATGATGATTCAAATCCTATTAGTGGAAATGGTAGTAAAAATACACAACCCGTGAACTTTAACAGAATCCACTTAATAAGGTGAAGGATCTTCAACACATCCTAGCAGCAACTCAGGCGGAGCAAATTAAAGAAGGATCTACTAGTCATACTCAACACAATGAAGATCAAATGAATACATCAAGAACATATCTACCAAGATAAAAGGTCTGTAGTCAAAGTCAATCCTGGAGTCTAGTTCTTAATAAACCAAATTATTGAGTAAAGGCTAGAAGTGCTAATCAAAATAAACATATATTTTTCGGGACCTAATATCTGGAATCCCAAAGAATACTGAAGATGCACTGATTGATCCAGATTGAGAGATTGTAATGCAAGATGATCTCAATCAATTCGAAGGCAGAATCTACTGAAGCTGGAACCCAGACCATAAGACAAAATAGTATTTGGTATTGTAAGGGATTTTAGAAACTAGATGATTATTGGCATTGTTATGAGGGACAAAGCCAAACTGGTTGTTATAGGTTAATATCAAGTAGAAGGTATCGACGATGATGGAAACAAAATCTTTTGGACTTTCAAGATCTAACTACAAGCACCAGTGACGAGACATGATCCTTTTAGGGCTGAACAAGTTGATGACCTAATAATAGGAGATCCCTAGTACATGTTTAGGATTCAAGCATGAATATCTATTAGATGAATGTGGAATATTCTAGACCTTCCAAGACTTCTTGCTAACAAACCACTAAGCTTGATCAGGACAAAACAGGTATATGAACTGAAGTGATAAACTATAGAGGTATGATCAGCTCATTACTTATTCAAGTGCATAAAGACCATATATTTTATTCTCGATATGCCTATGTGNATTCTCGATATGCCTATGTGCAAGTTTCCAAGTGGATACTAGAGAATCTTATCTTATAACTAAGTTATGAATTGTTAGATATCTTAGGGGATCACCAATTCTTAGAATCAGGTACCCTAAAGATACTAGGTTTAACCTAATTGGCTATATAGATATAGATGATACAGGTTATAAGAAAGAAAAGGAAATCATTCCTAGAAACTGTCAATTTCATGGAAGAAGTTGACTTCTTGTTGAAATAAGAGGAAGCATTCAACACACATAGTTGCAGCAAAGGCGAAATTTAAAGTAGTTAGTGAATGTGATGCTCTAATCTTCCGGACAAGGAAACTTCTTCAACTCCAACAACTCTGCTAGATATTCTCTACACCACGTATGGAACAAGCTCAAGGACACCATGTATCATTTCTTTCGAGAGTTGTCCTTAGTAGAATAACTTACAGATCTTTGCTAAATAACTTGATGAATTTATTTTGTCTATGTTGGTTAGTGAACCTGGGATATTATTTATGTGCATATTTATTGGAAATCTCATCTGCAAGGAATTCTCAAATGAGTTCACAAGTATTAAATTTTCAATATTTAAAGGACTTGTGAATTTATTTGAAATCCAGTACCTCTTACTTTTTGCTATTAGTTTAATTATCTTGCTTACAATGTTATATGCATATGCGGTAGTTAGATTTTCTAGCATAAGTTAGCAGCATAATTATTTGTATGTTAAATATTTGATGAGTATTAGTCAATGACATCTTTCTTAATTGCTCTGATATTTTGCTTTGATACTTTTAAATATTTTATTATAAATAATTGTGATACTTTTAATATTAGTGACAGTATTTAGAATTTATGTTCTAAGTAAACAATGAATATTTTAAAAATCACTAATATTGAAAGCTGAAATATTTTCTAAGTTACGTTTATAAAATTCTCAATATTCTATATACTTGGAAAATATTTCTAAATTTAATTTTTTGCGAGGAGTTGTAATTAGGATCACAAGTATTAAATGTCAATATTTAAAGGACTTTTGAATTTCAATTCAACTATTTTATCGAGCTTACATATATCAATAATAATTGTTATGAGTATAATTGTAATATGCTAGAGTGACAATTATTAGATATAGCATAGGAAGTTAGATGCTAATATTCAATCCTATGAATATTTAGTATTTAGCGAAATTATTTTATCTTATTAAAATTATAGATTGAAACAATTCAATGATTATGAGTTTCATAATTCTGATTTGATAAAATATTAGAAGCATAATTTCTTGCATTTTGAAATTATTGATAAATATCAAGTAATGATATTTGTTAATGTTTCTTTGCAATTAATTGTGATATTTTTAATATTAGTGATAATATTTGTTGTTTATCTGAAATCACTAATAATAAAAATATGCCTAAATGTTTATTGTTCTACTGAATAATTGTCATGTGTTATTTAATTTATATATGCATGTCTATGGTAACCGTTTAGTATTGCATGATTATTACTTTTAGTTTTCGTTCTTTGACTGAATATTTGAAACCTGAATGTATTGAAAAGAATTTCTTGTCTATTTCTTTTCCAAAATGTTTTATCCTGCAATACATTCACTTTCTATCAGTTTTAAAAAAGAAAATATCAAAATTCTTTTTCAAAACTTCTCTTTTGAAAATATTTTGATTTACAGCCCTTCTTTGTTTTCAAAACCTAGGGTGTGAATCAATTTTTCATGAGGATAATCTTTCTCTAAATCTCAAAATCTTTGATCCTCTCTCAAAAGCTATTTTTAAAAGTTTTATCTTTAAAAGTTTTTTCTTTCTTAATTTTTCCTTTAAAGTGGAAGAAACTTTGTGACTGTTATTTTATTCGGAGAAATTGTTTTTAACATCGAGGTATCAATCACTTGTAAAATGATTTGTTTTCAAACACCTGTTTCAATGTATGTTTCACATTGATTCATAGTACCTAAATAGTAGTTGTTGCTTTGAAGGCCTAGTATTGTATTGTTAAGCATACATCCAACCCCAATTGTCATGTGTCTTATTTTAAGTCGGGGATACTATCAAGTGGATGAAAATGATATAAATCATAATTACATTATGAGTCAAAAAATCATAGTCCTCTATCTGATAAGGATGTTTTGTAAAACTGTTTTCAAAATGTATAGTGCAAAGGTTTAATGGAAAATAGTCATTTTATCGAGATATAGTTGGTAAGAGAGTTGAATTTCTTCTTTGGTGAAAATTCCTGCATTTTATTATGGGAAGTTTTCCTTATAAGAACTTCATTAGGGATAAAAACTTTCTTCTCTGATACACTTTCCAACGTTTTATTATGGAATAAGTATCTTAAAGAAAATTTCGTATCATGCTCTTAAATGATAAATCTTTAGTTCTGAAAAAACTCTTTTATTAAAAGTGCTTTAATGCAATCTATTACCATTCCTTATTATATTTTTCCTTCTCTTTGAGATGAAAAATATGTTTTGGAATATTATGGTGATTATCTTTTTATCTTGATTGACTCTATCCTTTTAGCCCTCAGTGACTTTAGAAGCTGGCCAAGAGATTGAAAACCCATCAATCTTTTACCCATGCCATAGTACCAAACACTAATGCATCCACTTCCATATATTAACCCCTGGAGATATAAGGAACACATGTTAGTTAGAGGTTGATTAGGGAGGAACTGCACTTGATGCAGCAAATAAGGACGAATTCGGAAGTGCACCCACAGCTCTACCTCCAGAGAAGAAAAGTAGTATATAACTGAGGTAACTGTAAGCTCATCTGCATCTTCTCAAAAGGATGCAGAGCTGAAAAGGCAATAAAGCTGTCTCTAGAATCATTCTCTCAATAGGGTGAGTTCATTGAAATTCCCTCGTCAGCCAGAGTATCTTGTAATGAGTCAAGCATACCACTGGCACTCACACTGATAGTAAGCCTAAACAGATAAATTCTAGGAACAGATTGCAAGGTGTGTACAGTGAGAGGTATAGGCATTCAGAAGAGATGCGGACTCTAATTTGCCATACATTACATTGTCCATGATATCCACCTCAAATAGAAGTTAATCTTCTGCATCCCAAAAGGGAGATCTCTTGTTCAGATTTATCTGGGCTTGAGAGGTAACTGTTTGACAAGAATTCTTTGGATGAGTCAAGTAGGGTATTTTATACAAAATTCCCGTCACCGGGTTACGAGGGAAAAGTAGGTTCTAAATTGCCATTCATTACATTGCTTACTACATCGCCCCTCTTGGAGAGAACATTTCCAGATCCTAGAAATGAATGTCCACCTCCCATTTATGGAGAAGGTGTGAGGCAACTTCTTGATAGAACAAGGCAGGATTCCCTAATAGATTTTAAAATCTTGGGATAACCCATCTCAAATAGGTGAGGCTCCATTAGACAGTGATTTAGCAATTGCTGTTGAGTCTGGTGCTGAGACAGTGCTTATGCATGATAGATCAAGAACGAATCAGGTGATGAGAATATAAATGAATTGACGGATTTCACTTGCAAGTACATAAGGCTATATTTGGAATTCAAAGTGGAAGTGAGAGAGAGAAACACTTGAGTAAACGTGATGGAGAGATACACTTGAGTGAGAGATAGGGAGAGAAAGAGTGAAATACTTCAAAGTGCTCGACACGTTAGTGTAAACACCAACAGAATGGAGTAGAAGTGAGAAAACCATAGACCAAACACTTACCCTTGCTACATGTTACTTCTGAAAGAAAAGCAACTATGTTTTCCCAATCAATGACAAATGAGAACCTTCTTTGGAAGACAAGCCATGAGAAATTTATGGTCCAGTAGAGGATTCCTCAACTAAGGGGGGGATTTAGTAAGAAAAAAGAGAAGGTCTTAGTCTTATCTTCGTATCCTTAGGGGAGAGGTTAATATCCTTAGAGGGAGAATTTAGACACGAAAAAGAAGAAAATCTTATCTTCTGATTCTTATGGGAAATAATAGAATATGGAAGAATCAAGAAACTGTATTTTATACTTGAATGGAGTTGTCAGTAGAGGATTCCTCATCCAAGTGGGAAGTACAGAAAATAATTGACACTTCCATTGTTCGTCTGAAGGGGAGAAGAAGAAAAAGAAGAAGAATCACATTCTCAGGGGGAGAATATTATTTGAGCTATGTTATATGTTATATTGAAGATGTTCCCATGAATTTTAATTCTTATGAAGCTCTGTTCATGATAAGTTCTTTAAGTTCAATCTATGAAGGATTTTGAAGCAGAGAGAGCTCAAAAAGATAAAAATGAAGATGATACTACATGAATATCAGTTCAGTACTAGAGAAACAAACATCTTTCATTTTAGTTACTCAAGAATTCTAGAAATGCAGAATCTGATCCAGAAAAACTAGTAGCATTATTTACAAGTCTCGGACGATTACTTTTTCTAGTTGTTAGTTGAGTTATCCTTTTTATGAGATTTTTTTGCTAAGTTTAATAATCAAATATGGGGAGATTGTTGGTGAGATTACGAAACCGTATGAATAGTAATCATGATAACTCAACACTAGAACATGAAATGTAAATAATACTATGCCTACACAGAAATCAGGAAGAAATGAAGATAAGGCAAATAAAGTGAATTATGACATTAGAAGAAATTTTGAAGTCTACTACAAGTCACTGAAAGAAGTTTAATAATATGTTCAAGCCTAAGTGAAAAATAATGTGTAAAGACTTTCAAGGTTTTAGAAGTGTTGAAGATTCAGTATAAAGTGCCACTAAAAGATTTCAGTATATTAGCATTGATTGAAGATAGACAGGGTTCAAAGCATAGGAATCTAGAAGGATTGAATACAAGGTAAAGACAAAGGTTAAAGAAGACAGTTGCAGTCTTAAAGCTATACTCATTGAAAGAAGTTCAGTTATATGTTCAAGCGTCAGTGAAGAATAGATAATGAAGTATTCAAGATTGTGGTAATAATGGAGATGTTGTCGAAGTACCAGAAAAGATTCCATTGAAAGTATAGTGCTTATTAACAGTCAGTGTTTCAAGGAATGCAAGAGTCCAAGGTTAATCAGCTGAAAAAGAATAGAAGTCAAGAGAATTTAATTTAGTGTTAGTCATTTGTGAACCAGACCAGTGCACTAAGCGTCAGCACATCTAAGATAATATTAGATGTAATGAATGATATTGTTGAATTACATTTTATCCCTAGTGAAAGACAACTTGCAGACATTTTCACCAAACCATTAGATGAATCTACTTTCACTAGATTGATCTGTGATTTAGGTATGCTTAAGTATGTTTAATCTTTTAAATGTCTGAAAAGTTATTTAGGTTATTTCTATTTATAGTCATTGACTATGTTAATCTGTTAATTTTTATATAATCAATTGATAAACATTTTATGTATCAATGGATATTTTCAGCTATCGACAGATAAATATATCAATTGATGATATAGTTGTTTATCGATGGATAGTGTTACCTTTCGATGGATAAGTTACTTATCAATCGATGACATGGAAGTTTTAGGGTCCATGTCATCAATCGATATGTACAATATCTAGCCGTTAATTACTTATTTTATCAATTGATGAATATATATAACTCTGTATGTATAACAGTTAATTGCCAAAATTAGTAATGCTTTCTTTTACCTTTTAATCCAACGGTCAATTGAGTTCCATTTTGAGAAAGAAATCTATTGAGAAATCAGTAACTCTTCAAAAATATAAACAGTGGGATTAAAATTTCTTTTAATTCTTACTTGCATTTTCTAACTGATTCTCTCTCTCTTTCTCTCTCTTTCTCTACAAACTCAATTCCTAACTCTCTGTGTGTTCGATTTATTCTACTAATTCACAATTTCTTCTAAGTGTTAGCACTAATCTCCCATTACAAGAAATGGCTTATTCATCATCTTCATCAAAAAAGGTCTCTCAAAACGGATGCTACTACGAGTTGAATAATTTCTTGGCATGTACTGTTATTGAAGAAGTACCACAAAGTTTCCATCCCATGATGAGATTCTTGGAGAGTAGCAAGTTGAGGACAACATTAAGTGAAGCACCAAAGATTGTCTGCAAAATGGTGGAGGAATTTTGGGCCACTGCAGAAGTTTCCAAGGACTACTCTTCTATTTCTTTCATCTACAAGGGAGATAAGTATACACTAACTACTGCTTTTATTGATGAATTCCTTAATTTTCCTGGGAATAATAATTATAAAGTACCAACAGATGATGAAATTAGAAACATGCTTAGATATAAAATTATGTGGAGCCTGACATTAGTTTAGATCATGTTGTTAGGAAACATCTTAGAAAGGAGTGGTCTTATTTCTTTGATATAATAATAAAATGCTTTAGTGGAAAGATCATTAATTTTGATGCCATTACAACTAGTATGCAGGAAATAGTATATAACATTTTATTTAATAGATACTATAACTTTTCATCAATAATAATTAAAGAGATTACTGTAAAATTGGGTGATAAATCTAATAAGTATAACCATATATATTATGCTAGATTTATTATGTTATTTATTAACCATTTTATGAAGGACATTGAAATCACAAGGAGACAGAGATACTAGTTTGCTGGGTCCAAAACAAAAGAGTCTTAAAAGACTTGGTAAGGATCAACCTTCATAGTGATGTGGAGTTGATATATCCACCTTTAATTCATGTATTTTTCTCTACCTTATCTTTTTCTCAACCTCAATCTTCTTTTCCTTTTATGGCCATGGAGGGTGTTAGCAATGACCCCAACTCTCCTACCCAAGCCACATAACCTATTCCTAAATCTAAGTCTAGAAAGCCAACCTCAACATGTTCTCAAAAACCTGTTGTTACAAAACCAAAAAAAACACTCATGGATGCTAGACCAGATGGAGGAGTTACTGGTGAAGGAACTAGAAAAATCAAGAAACCCAGAAGAATAAGTAGAGTGATGTGTGCAACCCAAACCTCGCCACCCCATAGTCTCCCAAAAGTCTGTGAATGTTAAAAAGGATTCTACCACATCTCTATTGGTATCCTCTCAAAAGGGTGATGGTGATAAGGATTGCAATGGTGGCATTGGTGGTAATGGAAGTGGATCTGGTGCTAGTGGAAGCAAGAAGGGGAACACTGGAAGAAGTGGAACTAGTGGCAGTGATAAAGGTCAATCTTCAAAATCATCTAAGTCAACCAAAGATTATCTAGAAAAGAAAAGAAGAGATGCAAAGAGGTTTTAAGATGATTTGGAAGCTAGAAGAATTTCTAGATAAAAGGAGGCACAAGATATGATTGAGAAAGAGAGTTGGAAGTTTGAACAGTTAAAGAAAAATACTGAATTGGTGACCAAGGCTGTACAAGCTAGAAATCTAGATGAGTTTATTGCACAAACCAAAGCTGTAAATGAAAGTGCAAAGGAGACTGCCAAGGAGGTCAATACAAATGTAGAAGCATTTCTTCATGTGAATCAAGAAACTCTTGAAGAAAAGAAAAAGAGGAAGGCCATAACGATTAAAGAAGTGAAGAAAGAGAAAATTTAGAGAAAAATTAATGAAATGAGCCATTATTTCAGGAATCTCAGATACTGCGAGACTTGAAAAGGAGAATGAAGAAATAGCAAGGCAGATAGAGATTCAGTGGAATATGGAATATATAGTGGTGGAACAGCTAACTTGGAAAAGGAGAAAAATTGTAATGGCCAAGAAGAAGGTTGCAACACCTCAAGAAAATATTCTGAAAGAACAATCTACTTCCAAGGAGGTATAAGGAGTTATTAATACAGAAAATCAAAAAGAGATTGTTCTTGAAGGATATGAGATGCAAGCAGTACCAAGAATCAGTAAAAAGGTCTGATTGCCTGCAATACTCACCCTACAACCTCAAATCATGAGGAATGCACGAGATTGGAGTATGAGAATGGTCATAAAGCCACTTTTCCTATGAGGATGATAATGAAGCAGAGTTACGACACTTTGAAGACCATTCTTCCTCTACTCAACAAGAGATACAAGCTCAACATCATAATTGCTCAGGAGATACAACATTAAATAACCAAGCTAAGGAGAATGACTTCAGAATCTGATCCAGATCCACCTTTGAAGCTTTGGAAATCTCAGGTCAAGAATGTGGTACTAGAACCAACATATGCAATGATATTTACAGATATTGAAGGGAAGAAAAAGTACTCTAACATCTGTAAGTATTTAGACAAAATCACAGATCAGGATATTGCGTATTTGAATAGGCAACTTGGAGATTCAGATAGAGATGAGCAAATTCTAAGAGGTCATTTCTAAGTCAATTGAAAGAAAATGTTGAAAAGAGGAAGAAGAAGAAATGATTGAAAATTAGAAGGACTGAAGAAGTTAAAGCAGCTTGCCATAAGTCACATGGATAATTAACTAGTACTTCTCAAATTTAAGTGCTTTTAAATATCATGATTCTATGTGAATGTAATCAAGTTGTGGGTTTTGTTATCATCAAGTAGATTTATACCTATTAATGTCACAAACACAAATAAGGGGAGATTGTTAGGAATCAATGTAGGCTTGATGATAACTTTAACCTTAGAATCATAAAAAAATTATTTGTTGTAACTGATCAATTGATATGATGTTTATAAATATTAATTGATCAGGAAACCATTTATCAGTTGAAATGTTTATCTGAATCAACTGATAATATGGATGGTAGTATAGTTGTACTTAGTCTATTTCAATCGATATGGCTTAAGTCAATTGATAATATTATAATCAATTGATACTAGAGTCGATTGATATAGATCATCAACTGATGTATAACTTAGGTTGTTAAATTGTAATTATTTGAAGACAGGAAAATTATACAAGTAAAGGGTGATCAATTGATATGGAAGTATCAATAGATGAAGGATCGATCGACAACAAGTCAAGTCAAAGATTGAAGACCATAAACTGATATGAAGATCCATCGATTGATAACATCTATCAATCGATAAGTCAACAACTATTATCAATCGATGGATATCAAAATCAATCGAATGAGAACATGAGTTGATGGATGCTAGGAAGAATCAATTGATATGTTTAATGTACTGGTGACCCGATTTTTACTACTACTCTAAACTAGTTCTTTGTACATGAAAGAAAATTTTCGATTTTACCATCTAATATTATCTTGTTATCAAACTGAGAACGAGCAACTGCTGCGAGGAACATTATTTTTGTTATAATTATTTCACTTTTACATTATGGGAAGAATTTTCTCTAAAAATAGATAGTACTTATCCATTTCTTTAGTTTGAGACACTAATTTTTTTTTTAATATTACTACAAATTTGAGTTTAGAAGACACTATTTACATAACATTTTTGCACAAATATTATCAAGTTACTTACGCAACGTTTCATTAAAAATTCACTATATAAGTTAATATAATTTTTTTTAAATAAAAGAATATAAGAAAAAAATACTTCGATAATATTTAATTCATTAGCACTAACTTAGTTTGTACTTGAATAATAATTTAAAGTGTTATGTTAGTAAACATAATTTAAATATTTTTTATTCAAGTTTTAGTAGTTTTCTAAAGCTTCTATAACACTTTTAAAAATGTTATAAAAGTGAACGTATGCTAAGTAATTGAATTCCAGATATATACATTATTTTCAAGTTATATTCTAAAAAAAACCAAGAATGACCGACTGCCTCTGCATATGAAATTCAACCAAATCGCGCTTTAGAATTTCTTTTCCATGACGTATTTTATCACAACGGTGTCATGATCTTTTACCATCGAAACTTCGATTTGTAGCCGTCTGTTTCATTCATCTTTTGTGTCCAACCTCTTGCTCCTCGATTTGTAGCCTTCATTCCTCTACCTCGTCTATCTTCTTCGTGTTTACGTTGTTCGATTAGATAATTAATTTATAAATTAAATTAATGATTTTAGTTACCTCTTCTCACCTTAGGTATTTAAGTGCTTGATTTAACTGGGGGAGAAAGATCTTTCTATTCGATTTTATGTCAATTTTGATAAAGATAAAACTTCTCATGCTATACTTTGATACATAATTAAATTGATTATACTTTTAGTGATTTTGATATATAATTATGTATAAAAATTAGCGAAGAATTCAGATACATTATGAATTTATTAAATTGAAGATAAATTAAAATATAACCTGGAAAAATAACATATGAACTTGTACTACTAGTGAACAAAATTATCAATAATAGAATCAATCTTACCAAAATGGTGATTCTCTCCCACGATAGTTAATTCTAGCAATACATATCTACCATATTATGAATGTGTGTATGTGTGTGTATTTTTTCTCCAAACTTACTTACTAAATCTTTCCATACTTTTTAGACTAGTCTTACCATTTTTATTATTAAACTATGTAATTTTGTGACCAAGACATATAATCTAAACTATTCTATTATCTAAAAATTAATAGGACTTGTTATATTAATATATTCATTATTTCTTTTCATTACTTATTGAATATATTAATCTTTTCTTTCTGTTCCGACTGCCTGGAAGGGAAGATGAACTAAAGAGATCAAAGATGGTGCCACTAATACTAGTTACAAAGGAATGGGCTACCTGGGCACTCGACCCGCATCACTTAATCGTGTTTCATAAGTAATCGTTCACTTTAGTACCATACCTTTTTAGAAGAGAAGTGAGTATAAGCACAACTTTACCCTTATTATTAATTTTACATCACAATTATTCATTTGGTTGATCAAATTATTGAAACGAGTCAGATGATCTCCTAAATATCCTTGTTTTTCCATCTTGAAACCGAATAAATCTTTATTGAAAAACAACTTGTTGGCAAAAGATTTCGAGTAATATGTCTTTGCAAACTTCTCATACAAATTTTTAGGGTTATATTTCTCAATAACATCATACTTAATTTTCCATATTTATATAATTTTAAAAGGTATTTCAAAGTTAAAATTAAAAAAAAAGTATTTAAAAAAATTTTAATTTAAAAAAAGTAAATATATATAAGGCTACTTATTAAAAGAATCTCTAATTTAAATAAATTACGGATCATGTATTATATTATATATATTTATTTACACCCATACCTTACAGCATCTATATTTAAAATTATAAATTGTTTAATACACATGTAAAGTTTTGTTATCATTAAAATTTAATATTAAATTTATTTTTCAAAATAAATGATTTGGTAGCTAAAATTAGTTGATCATGACTTTTAATTTTTAAATTTATTAAATTTTTACGTTAAACATTGTGTTTGGTTTTAGTAATATTAATATGATTTACATGTATGGGTAATAAATTATTTTTGAATTCAAATTTATATCATGATTAAATATTTTTTTATTACTTTTTTACTTTTAATATGTCTCATTTTAATACAAATTAATTTTTATTTTTTATTTTATTTAATAGTATAATAAAATTTAATTATGTTTACCATTTTTTGATTTATTTATTAAATACATTATAAATTATTTTTTATAAAAATGTTAAATTAAAATAAAAAATTAAATTTAAATAGTATTTGAAAGTTATTTTATTATTATTATTTTATATTATAGTTATAAAAATTAATTATTAGTTCAATGAAAAAATTCTAAAATTAAAATGACAGTTAAAAGTTGTGTTAGGTCCAAAATCATCATAGAATGGGGGGTTGAATATGATATGGTAGATTTTTCGTTTAATTGCGGAATAAGTATTTGTGTTCATGAGATATAAAAATGGCAGTTATTAAAACACAAAGATTCAGAAAAATAAAGATATATTATTAAATCTCTGAGTGCTACACTTCTAATCAGGATGATTAGTTTCAATGGGTTCAATCAATATTACAACAGATATACAGTTGGGTGAGTTTAATGTTCGTCTTTAATGGAGCTCCCGTCTGTATGTCTTTTGTGTTGAATATGAATGAATACCTACTATCTAAATTGATTTCACCCAAATATATTTTGTAGTCTTTTTGGAAATTGATTTCCAACAATGTATAAGTCCTATGTTGCGCCTGTAGAGGGTGAGTGGTGTGTAGGCACCACATAAATGTTTGTTGTGCCTTGAGTCCTTTGTTACGCCAAGCAATGTTTGGTGCGCCTCTATCTAAATGTTAGTTGCGCCTATACTGTGGATTCCTTGTATAGGCGTCACTAAATACGTAGAAACATTCACAGTAGCTATGTTGCGCCTCTTTGTCATTTTGTTGCGCCTGCACATTAGTTGTAGTGTGTAGGCGCCACAAAATCATCCAAACTAGTTTTGTTGCGCCTCAAGTAACTTATGTTGCGCCACAGCTTGTTTTGTTGCGCATGCACTCCCATTCCTTTGTGCAGGCGCCACAAACCTTTACTTAGATTTTCCTTGAGCTTAAAAATTGGTTTGTTACGCCTTTACAAAGTTCCACCTGTGTAATAACCACCAAATGTAGTATTACTTGCCTTAACCAGTTTCTTGAAGTGCTTGAAGTAATTACCACTTAGTTTTCACTATTCTAGCTTGATCAACTGATTTTCTTCTGATTAACCAAGACAATTCTTTTCTTGTTGTGCTGACGCTTAGTGCACTGGTCTAGTTCACAAATGACTAACACTGAATTGAATTCCCTTGATTTCTGTTCTATTTCAGCTGATTAACTTTAGACTCTTGCATTGCTTTTGATCACTGAAACCCTTTGACATTTATACTTAAATCATTACACTGTCTTTAGTCTGAAATCTTCTGAACTCTTATTTGTTGCTGAGGCCTGAACATATTAATGAACTTCTCTCGCTGACGTTCAGTAAGCCTTTCGTCTTTAATGCTCTACAATGATGTATGTATGATTCATGTTTATATGTCCTTCTGGATTCCTGTGTTGCATATTAGTATTATTTGACTGCCTTTGTTTCTTAGTTGAGTTATCGTTATCACTATTACATACTACATTAAATTATACTTTACAATCTCCCCATATTTGGTTGTTAGAGTTCGACAAGCAAATCTTGTGAGAGGATAACTCAACTGATACTTACAAGAAAAAGTAAAGTGCAAAAAGACAGTAAATAATATTAATTACATTCTGCATTAGATTTTACATTTCAAGATTTCTTTGAGTACAATAGAAGTTTATTCCTCTAGCCTGAATAAATAATTCTATGATCTTCTACTACTTTGTACTGAGTCTTATCTATTCTTTGATCTTGTTTCAGAGTAATGCTTTCTCAGCTCTCCTTCTTTCTACTCCAACCTTGCCTTCACTAGATCTCTAGCTTCCACTTCAAGAGTGTTGACAAGAGGTGGTTCTTCTAATTTCTTCAAAACTTCAGTGATAAATGTCATTGAATTTGTCTTAGAGATTGACTCGAAGGCCAAAGATTGTCTCTTTGAAAACACGAACACTGTTATTCTCTTCCGAAATCCTTTTACTCTATCAGTGTCATGCATCGACACTTCTGTCAGTTTCTCCACCAGAGTATCTTCAATCATCCTCAATGCCTTTTTGTCTGATTTGACAGTGGATCTCTTCACCCTTGAAAATACTTTTCGGGTAATTTCAGAATTATTTCTCCTCAGATTTGATAGCTCCTTTTTCTTCCATTCTTCTTGAATAGGAAGTATTTTTTCCATTTGGCTCTGTCTGAATGCAAGGTTCAGAATCTTTTATGGTTTCGAGTTCTTCTGTGCCATCCTCCCTTCTCACATACACTAGATCTTGGTAATATTTAGTTGTCTCCATTAAATATCTACCTGAAGTTTTAATCGCTCTATTTAGCCTGAATGCATAGATCAACTCAGCAGCCTTTAGATCTTGTTCAGTTCTATTCTTCTTGCTTCTGAGCCTCCCTTCTACATACTGCATGAACATTACATGGCTTGAATCCAGACATTCATCTGACAAAGTTAGGTTATGAAGTGTTGTTGCTTTGTAGTACTTGACCACCAGAGGCTTTTCAAATGCTTCGACACCGATTTCTATAATTTTTCTCTCTATCAGATCTCTCAGTATCTCATTTGTTTTATGTCCCCTAAAGATGACTTTCCTCTTCAGCAAATATAACTCCACTATATTCATCTTTTCAAAGCTCTTTGTCGATAAAATTTTTGACCCCAGTGATATTGAATTTATGAACATCTTCCATCCATATTTGAACACACTTACTGACACGCTTGGGATTTCTTCCGATAGCATAGCATATACATGAACATCTTCGAATTTTTCCCTCATGGTTCTGAAGAGATCAAGGACTTCTCTATCTTTCTTCTGAGTAAGGGTTAACTCCTTCTTCTTCAGTAGACTCCTTACTTCATCCCAATCAGGACCAACTTTAGCTTCTATATCCTTGACTCTATTTCTCCTTTCCATTGCATGATGAGCTCTCTTCCATTTTCTTTTCATTAATTCTTGAGCCTGAACTATGTCTTGAGTAACAACTTCATCTACACCAACTAGAAGACAGTCATTATCAAAAGTATATTCTTCTGTAAACTCCTCATCAACATCTATTCCTGTAGCCTTTGTTGTTTCCTCAATTTCTATCTCAGTCGGAACATCCATTGGCACATAAGGTTCAAATATTTCTCCTTCCTCCAGTTGCCTCGCTCCTGGTCTATAGAAGATATCTGACTCCCTCTGAGCTGTATATTCCATGATCATTTCAGCTCTAACTTTTTCTTGTTCCAATCTCTCCCCCTCAGTTGGGTTATCCTCCCTTCTGACCGGGATAATCTGAGCTGTTGGAGTTGGTTGAGTAGAAATCGGAACTTTCTGAGCTAGCAATTATTTGACTAAGTCTTTAATTTCTTTCATTTCAGCTAGCTGTTGCTCTTGCACCTCCAAGATTTTCCTGATAGAATAGTGAATTTCTGTTACTTGGGCCTCGAGATTTAGAATCATTTGGCTATGTGCTGTGTGTGCATTGTGTGGGGTATTTGTTTAGTTAGTGGGTGTCTCAGTCCTCATTGTTACTGTTTGATCACGACCCTCAACACTCACATTCGGCTGATCAGGGTCAGAGAATTGAAGATCGCTAAGGTTAAGTGTTTCACCCATTTCATTCATTAGCGCATCCTGATCTTCAGTACCTACATTAAAATCCCTATCCCTTCTATGGGTAGGTTGCCTCTCCGCCTGACCACTGTGGGTGGGGAGAACTCCTTTTTTAGGAATTAGGGGGTTGAGACCCAGTGTGGTCATCACTGTAGATTCTATAATGATAGGCAAATAAGTAGAATCCATGATGTCAGCTGAAGCCATTGAAGGCATTACCTACTCAGAGACACCCTAAACAGGTTCTACTACAGAAACAACAGATACTCTATTAATAAATTCCACATCCCCTCTATGGGTGTGTTGTTCCTCCGCCTTACCTGACAAGGTGGGGAGGACCTCCTGTGTAGGAGCTGGACTTGGAATTTCCAGGGGGCTCACCATCTCAGGCAATGTAGTGAATGGCAATTGAGAGCCTATGGTTCCCCGCGAAGCCTGGGAAGGCATTTTCACTTGAAGTGGTGATGATGCTGACGTAGCTACTCCTTGAATGGAGATGTCTTCCCTTCTATGGAAGAGTTGCCTTTCCACTTCACCTAACTGGGGAGGGAAAACATCCTGTATAGGATCTGGAGATGTTAAGTCCAGGGGGGTCACCACATTTGACAATGTAATGAATGGCTCGTTTGAGTCAGTGATGCCCCCAACTGTCTGTGAAGACATGTTCTGAATTGGATTAACCAATACAGTACTAGCTACTGAAGTAGCGGATATTGTTACAATCTCTGTTTCTGTTCCCGTACCTTTCAAGATTTTATCAATTTCAGAATTAAGGTCACGAAGGAAAATAAAGGTTTCAAAGACTATAGAATCAGGTTCTTGGCTCACAGATGCCTTAGGTTTAAAATCCATTTTATGTCATTTTTTAGAAGGTAAAGTTGTAGGGGATATTTGAAAAACTTCTTGATCCGGTAGGGACTCACTCCTATCATCTAAATTAATGGTTCTTTTTCTGGTTTTGGGAGATGAAGAAAGTGTTTGTTGTTCTCTGGAAGTGGTTAGAACTGGTTGGTCGTCCAGTTCATTGCCAGATTTGATGGCTACTGAGGGCTCTTGTGTGTGTATTGCCGTTTGAGGCACAGTATGAGATATTGTGAAAAATTCATCTTGTAAGAACGTAGAAAATTCAAAATCTAAAAGTGTACCTTCTTCCATTTGCTCATCAGAAAGATCAGGAATGTACACATCTATAGTCTGAGGCTCTTCCACTATGTCCTCCACAGCTACCTCCTCTATTGCAGTCTCAAGGCTTTTCCTTAGTTCTTCTTCTTCTTCAGGAATTGGTTCTTGCTCATTGTTAGAACCAGCTTCATCCATACTTACATCTTCTTGTTCAGTGTCTGGTTTTTCTTCTTGAGTTGCTGCTGTGCTTCCAAAGTCACTTATTGTTTCAGCTTCATTGTCATCTTCAGAGGTTGCTGCTTCTTCTTCTTCTGTTGCAGCTTCTTCATTAACCTGTCAAAGAAGAGCAAAGTAATCTCTAATAGACTCAGTCATTGGAGCAGGAGTATACCTGTTAGGATAGTCATCTTCATTCTGTAGCACTAGAATTTTTTTGAAATGTATTGAGGGTGAATCTTTCATATGACTGTTCTCAAACATTTTGAGTTGATCAGCTTCCAGCACTTGGTTCAACACCAGCTGCAAAAATCTGGGATACAGACAGAAGTTCTCCATTTTTGCCTGGTTCTTGAGAATTTCAACCATGATCAACTTTCTAAAATTTATCATTGACTCAAAGGTCACTGCATAGCCAATCACCTTGTTGAACTGCGTAATTCCATGGAATCCACCTGTCTTTGGTGCAAAACTATGAGACAGAATGTTGAAGAATAAATTCCACTCTTTTGGTAGGTGATTCTCGTATATCTTCTTAGGGAGATTGTTGTTTTCCCTTGAGCAGTGCAGGAAAATGAAGAAATTATCTAGCTCCATCTGAGATGGCTCATCTTCAAAATTCTCAGTCGGTAGATGAAGTGCTCTATTGATGTCATCTTCAGTTATCCGCACTTTCTGTCGCTGAATCTTGCAAGTAAACGCTAATTTTCCATCTGTAGATGTGTTCTGAGCAGACCGGTATACCTGTCTTAATAGATTTTTATTCAAAGGAACAGAAGTCGTTAGTGCATAGCGGACTATTGAATATTGTTTTAAAAACCTAGCCCAATTACCTAACTCTCATGCCTCGGTCCAATCATCTACTAAAATAGATAAGTAATTAGTCTTTCTAATCTCAAAATTACCTGCCATTTTATTAAAGTGAGAGGTAATTTTTATGAATTAAAATTACTAATTAATATCGAATAATTTTAGCAAATTACGAACAAACCCCTAATTTTTAAAATTACTCGGATTTTTGTGAAATAATTATATAATGGATTCCAAGTAATTTTGAGCACACTTTTAATTTTATTACAATTTTTAATCGATTTAAAAAAAATTAATAACCCTAGCCAATCAGTTCGAGTTTTTGAAAAATTGAGATTTTTAAAATCTTCACCAAAAATAATAGGACCACGTGCAAATTAACAGGAAGAATATGGGTTCCACAATTCTAGTTTCAGATTAAAAATCGGACTAGATTTGACTTAGATTTGTTCAATTAAAAACTGAGATCTATGTTACGCTTTTAGGTTTGAAACACTGTGTTTATAGATTTATGTATCGCCACTACACTACAAGAAAAACACGATCATACAACACTTATTACACAACGGTTAAAAAAATAACCGTT
>QRFB01009156.1:0-31659 GCA_008931105.1 Oenanthe javanica | reverse complement strand
GAAAAACAGTGAAAGGCATTGCACATAAATTGAAGAACAAAAATAAATTTTTATACAGCAAGATAAGACTTATACCAGTTGAAAAACAGTGAAAGGCAAATCANAGAACAAAAATAAATTTTTATACAGCAAGATAAGACTTATACCAGTTGAAAAACAGTGAAAGGCAAATCACACAAAACGAGTTACATTTGCCCCCCACTAGAAATGTGTCAGATTTGCCCCCACTAGGAATGCGCCAGATTTGCCCCTTTACTGGTACCAGGAGGATATAACTATGATATTCAAAGTGAATGCCTATTTGTGTGGGTAACTGAGAGTCAGGACCTCCGTTTATAGGATTCACCAGGGTGTAAACCCTCCTTTTATAGCCTTGGTTGGGGGTGTAAGAATAGCATAAACGATGTGCATATTACAGAATACTTGTATAATATCCGTAATATCTTGCATAATATCCATAATCTCTGTATAATATTCTCAATATGATATCGTTAACTCGTCATATACTAATCATCTGCATCAATTTAATTCATATAATCACCCAATTTGGGCATCCTNTCAATATGATATCGCTAACTCGTCATATACTAATCATCTGCATCAATTTAATTCATATAACCACCCAATTTGGGCATCCTCAAATAGATAATATTTTAATAATATATATCAAACTATTGATATAATATACGGCCAACTCATCACATACTAATCAGTTTCATCAATTCAATTGACTAATTTCCCTTATTTGGGAGTCCTAAAATAGTAATACATATCATATATTCTTACCTATAATCCAACCATATGTTACTAAACAGTCATGAAGTCTACAAAAAGAAATGTCAATTAACAATAATAATCTTACCAAACAAAGCTCCAAGCAGAACTACTCTAACCACAAAAACCTTCAGTTAACACTGATCAGCCCAAACAAAGCTCCATGCAAAGCAACTCTCACCATTAAAACCTTAAATTCCAGCAAAAACAATCATCATCAGGACATAAATATAGAAACTAACGACTACCGTGTAGTAAAACATCAGTTCGAAACCGAAGATCACTAAAATAACACAAAACCCCAAAATAATTTCCCCTTTTCGATCGACCTACTTAATCCAAAACCACTTTAAAATCTAAACCATTTTGCATGTTAACCCAATCAATCCAACTCACAAAACAAATCATAAACACATATATACACACAAAATAGTCCATTTTTCAAATTACGAAAAGGGCTTAAAGAATCAATTACAAGGATCAAAACCCAGATTTTCAATTTCACTAAAACCCTATTTTAAAACAACACACATGAATCAATTAAAGCAGTTTTTCACTAATGTAACTGCAAAAATAAATTTAAAAAAAAACAATAAAACAAAACCCCACCATAAATTATATCTAATCACCCAAAAAATCAAACAAAATGAGGTTGTGACTATAAAATATACATACAATTTAATGGGTGTACATGCAACAACAAATAAAACAAGATGAAACCGAATTAAAGAGTGAGAGATGGAGAGGAATACTAGTTAGGGCACCGAACTGAGACAAAGGGCTTGTTTGGGAGTGAAATAGTGTTGGTTTTATGAGAGAATAGCGCGTGAGGTGGCGCGTGAGAGCAGCCACTGTTGAGGGGCTTGGTTTGTGTCGAGTAAACGTGCATATATCAGTTTTTAAGTTGGACTGCATCACTTGATGAGTCACCATTCAATTGACATTGTTTGAATATAAAATTTGATTATAATACAAATTCAAAACTTTTGATTGTTTTTATTTTGAATAATAAAATTATTCATGAATTATTAGGTATTTTATTATAATTTATATTGTGAATATTGGTAAAGAGTTAGTTTTTTTGTTAGCTTTATGTGTAAAAAATTAAAATTTTGAAATTCATGTTTGGTAACTTTTTAAAATATTAAATAAAACGAATTCATATTATAAAAGATGAGAACTTGGTATACATCCTCAAGTAATTTCTCTGAAATATTAAATAAAATAATTTTTATTATAAAAAACGTACATATTAAAATATAATTATTTTAGTTAATATCTTAAAAAAGTTACTGAAGATTCCAGATTATATATATCAAAATAATATCTAAAAGGTTTGAACATATAAAATATAATTATTTTATTCAATATTTTAGGAAAATGTCTTATTCAAAAATTTAAATATATAAATTTTAAAATAATATATGAACTAAAATATTTAATGTATGATTGTTATTTAAATATGTATAATATTATACATTAAATGATTCTTAAATATATAATCTTTTAACATTTTACATTTTTAGAAAATTAACTTTATATTCTGGGAAGTAAAAAAAATGTTTACATAATTTGTGGGAAAATTTAGAAATATGTATTATTCATAAATAAGTTACTCGATTATAAAATAAAATCAAAATTAAATGAAGTTGATAACTTATTTTTTAACTTATAAATATTATAAAATTATATACTTATTTTCTGATTTATTAAATATTATAAAAAATTTGGATTCTATTTTATAAATTTATATCAAATACCAAGTTCGTTTAATTTATCTTAAAAATAATTTATAAGCCACTTCTGACGTTCAACAGTTATGTACAACATAGGACTTATTAGCTGGGCAAAGTTCCAAGATCTCAACCTAACAAGTACTTCATATTTCTAAACTTATAAATTATCTATACAATAAATTAAATATGCCCTTATGGCTTATGCTATCAAGTCCAATCCCACCGTATCACTTGTTAACTTATACGGAGTACTTCAGAATAAAATATAAATTATTTTAAGATAAATCTAATGAGTTAACCGGTACATAATTTCCCAAATATGCTGCATTGCACTTGTATTGCACTCATACACTATAAAAACCCAAGTTTCAAATTGAAGCACACTTGAATAATGTGTAAATATTATTTAGAATTTATTTCTTAGTTTATATGTTTTTAAATTAGGAGTGATGGCAAGATAATGCCATAATAATGTTGTAGAACTTCATAATTGCACTATCAACATAACACCACCCTCAATTTCCACATTTTGCCTCACAGTCAATCAAAGGCTTTAGCTGAGCTTGCTCTTCATAACCCTGACAATCTGGTTATGATGAAGTAATCCATTTCTTATCATCTGCAGCTGCATGCACGTCTAAAAGAACTGATTCCATTGTCTCAGTTAATTCCAAATATTTCTTCCCAACTACAAACCCACAAGAAGAACTAATGAAACAAACCAGCAAAAAGCATTATTCCTATAATAATCAATGCACCAATGCACCAATTGTGGTACAATTGAGTTACAATTTACTAGTTATTCCGGATGCTCGCCAAAGCTCAAAAAATGGAAGCCCCCACCCTTTTGGCAGACTCTCTAGGGTGCGAGGCCCCCAACCTTTTCCCCAACTGTCATAAACACTTAACACATAATTAGCTTTTTTTTTATTTAGTGGAGGGAGGAGAAAAAAAGAAGATAGTAAAGTATTCCGTCAGAACTCGAGTATTGAGGAATGAGGAGATGTAAACAGTCTTATTGACTTGTAACTTGCGATCTATTCCACGTTGTACAACCCGATTGCCACTGCTTTTACTGCAACCACATTTCCACAAGCATTCTTTGATAAACTTCCTCGTTAGGTGACCTTTACACAATTCTAGTTTTCTCTCAGTCTTCAATCTCTCTGAGGGACATTCCTTGCAAACTAATAGTTTTTGCTTCTGATGTTCACGTTTCATGGAAATGCACTCTTCTAAAAGCTTCTCTTCAACAAGGCCTTCCGATATGTATGCATATTCACCATTAGTTTCATTAGAACATGCACAAGGAGTTGATGATGATAGACAGTCGACAGAACATTTTGAACAACAACTCTCTCTAATATAAGCAAGAGATATGTTCACATGAGCTTTCTGAAAAATTATATTTCNAAAAATTACATTTTCGGGTATGTAGTTGAACGATGGTCGGCATTCACTGTTGATTTCATTTTGCAATAAGACCACAACCTGTTCCTGTCCTTAAGCCAAGTCAATAACATCATCTGCAGAATTCACATTATTCAGCATAGATTGAGACTTGACAGTCATTGCACTTTGACATTCAGTTGAATTGTGGGCAGTAAGTGCTCTCTCTGAGTCAACATTGTAATGATTCCCAATTCTGTTATCATGTGGTAAATTGCTCATACTGCATGGTGGAAGAGATCTTGGTATATGAGGGAGAACTACCGCAGCATTAGACTGAACGTTGTCTGCTCCATTCAATGGTTGCGGTGCATACTGTACTTCAGGTTTTCCCAGAGTGGAACAGTTGCTTACAGAAACACTCACATCCTCATGGTGCAGGAGCGATATCAAAGTTTGGATTAGATTTCCTTGGGCTTTTAACCAGCTCTGAAATAATTCTCTTTTCACTTGCAAAATCAGGAATACCATTGCTTCCATCATTCTCATTTACTGATTGGGATGATGGCACTTTTTGAACAGCTGGGCCTCTTACAGATGCATTTTCAACAGAAAAATATCCTTGTGGTGATGGCTCTGTTAAATATAAAAAGAAACAGACATTTTAAAGTAAATAATCAATAGCGTAATTCCTATATACAATCTAGACACGGAAACAACAATCGATGAAACCATAAGCTAAAAGACTACGACTAAAATCATTTTTGAGTTGGAATAATGGGATTATTTGCACAACTTCCTGGTAGAAGCGGATCATTGGTCTTGGTCATACATATAGGTTGCAAATGGAGTTTCCATACACATAGCCCTTTACACTACATCTCATTTACAAAATCAAAGTCAACTATGTTTCCAGTTTCCCATCACCCTAGTAAAATAAGATTTTTAAAATTTACAAGGTTTTTTACAGAATAATCATGAAAACAACGCAGGAGTTATAACTAATACAACAGCAAGAGCCTACCTTTTAATCATTAACAACACATGTTAGCTCTAAAAGGATTCTATCATAGATAATTAGATATCAATTGTTCAGGTAAAGCTGATACTTGAATGAGAACCTGAGTACTGGGCCTACTGGCTTATACTTTGGTGTTACAATTTGCAATTTAAATGAAAATTAACTTTTAGGTTTAGACCAGAAATATTACATCAAGTATAGATAAACTTTTTTTTTATTAAAAGCATATAATATAACATATCCAGTTGCATAAATAAGTCTAAAATGTGACTGAATGCACCAAACAATTAACATCCAACACAAAGAAATATACAAGCTTCACAATCCGTGCTAATATCACTTTAACACATACAACTCAAAAGGCCACAACCCGTCAATTAATGCTACTCTGGCTTCATGGAGATCAGGCACGCATTTGAGCCTTGACTAATCAGTGAAGTCAAGAATTTTATAGATCCTATATGGCCGACACAAAATACTGGTGTTGACTAGACGTCAGTAAAAATATTGTACAGGTTGTAGACCTTTTGTGAATAATGCTATAGCAATCATACAATTATTTATTTATTTCAGATAGATGTCAAAAATGAATTTTAAAGAGATAGGAACAACAGATATACCAGGATGGACTGCTGTAGCCGCAACATCAGTATGTAGCTTTTCCTCAGTAGACGGCTTATCATTTAATTCCGTCACAACATAACCATTGGGGACCTGTTTTGGAGGGTGAGAAATTACAGCATCCACCTTTGGCTCCCTAATGCTCACACCATGAGAAGACCTCTCAGAAAATTTGAAATCTTTAGGAGGACTTTGAGATAGGAGTGGTTCCTTTCCTTTGTCTTTTGAACGCATAATAGAGGAATGAGATGGAACAGATATTACTGGACCTCCTGACTCATTTGAAACAGGTTGCTTCCCTTTATCTCTGTCAAGTGGCTGCAATGGTACTGAATGAGGTTCAGGATTTGTTATTTCTTGTGCACTTACTTCGTTTTCCACGACTTTTGGCTTTTTGAGTTCACCAACACCTACTCCAGGGCTACAGTTCGCCAAAGAAGACGATACATGATTATCTTGGTGCTTCAGTCGCAACCTTTTTAAAGGACGGTCAGCCTCATCATGCAATTGTATTTCTCGCTCTGAATTCTCATCATCCTGGTCAAAACAATGTAAATGGGAAACTATTATTAACCCTGTATGCACTAGTCAAGGTGCGNCCTCTCAGAAAATTTGAAATCTTTAGGAGGACTTTGAGATAGGAGGGGTTCCTTTCCTTTGTCTTTGGAATGCATAATAGAGGAATGAGATGGAAGAGATATTACTGGACGTCCTGACTGAATTGAAGCAGGTTGCTTCCCTTTATCTCTGCCATGTGGCTGCAATGGTACTGACTGAGGTTCAGGATTTGTTATTTCTTGTGCACTTACTTCGTTTTCCTCGACTTTTGGCTTTTTGAGTTCACCAACACCTACTCCAGGGCTACAGTTCGCCAAAGAAGACGATACATGATTATCTTGGTGCTTCAGTCGCAACCTTTTTAAAGGACGGTCAGCCTCATCATGCAATTGTATTTCTCGCTCTGAATTCTCATCATCCTGGTCAAAACAATGTAAATGGGAAACTATTATTAACCCTGTATGCACTAGTCAAGGTGCGTGGAATTAATATACATACATGAAGAAAAGAAAGTCACTTACATTAGAATTCACAAGTTTTTTGTTTTTTTCTGTTGCTACCTGGAAAGTGGAAGAAAGCACAATAAAGGTTTTTGACTCGTACATAAAAATTAGTGAAAAAGACAGAAGCAAATCAGGAACACACCTCCATTTCATCCCTTTCAAGTATAGCATCTGCAAGAGCCCGATAGTTTTCCTCTTCGACAAGTTCCCAAATTTTGTGATACAGTTTCAACAGATCTTTCAAGACCGGTTTTACTTTTTCTTCTAGAATCCCAATATCCCTCATAGCACGAAAGTCCTTTGCAACTCGTTGATTTGGCGCATAGCTTATTTCGATGATTTTTTTAAAATTAAGTTGTAACNGCAATGGTACTGACTGAGGTTCAGGATTTGTTATTTCTTGTGCACTTACTTTGTTTTCCTCTACCTTTGGCTTTTTGAGTTCACCAACACCTACGCCAGGGCTTCAGTTCGCCAAAGAAGACGATACATGATTATCTTGGTTCTTCAGTCGCAACCTTTTTAAAGGACGGTCAGCCTCATCATGCAACTGTATTTCTCGCTCTGAACTCTCTTCATCCTGGTCAAAACAATGTAAATAGGAAACTATTATTTAACAGTAATGACCTTTCNGCGAAATACAATATTAGAAGAAAGCAGCATGTAACGAATGTGTGTATATGGTTTTAAAATACTTACCTGATATCTTGATTAACAAGGTATCAAAATAAATCATGTTAACAAATATAAAATCTTTAAACTACTCCAAATGGTTATAGATGAGTGACCATGTATATGCACAATGTCTTCATGTAGATAATTATTTATTTTGGCGAAATCAAGAGTATGCATCTATTTCTATAGATTATAGATGCAAAGCAAAAATCTGAGTCCTTGTTATCTAATATTGGAGATTAGGTAAGTATATGGAACAAAAAAATCAAATGATATGTTGCCCAAATATTTCAAACAATTTGCGAGAAGAAGACCTTGGAACATCTTTTCCACTAACAGATCCAGTGGGAACTCATTCAGAACAACAATTATAAAGAAGGAAGACGGATCTTATGGTGGATTAATCGCAGTTGTTCAACTCCAGAACAGTCACTAACTCTAGGACTTTCCAACAGAAACTTTTTTGGATCAACACTATAACACAAAAGAAAAATCTCAATTCAATAATCAATCAAAGTCTTCAAATAAAGAAAACGTCAGTAAAAATATTGTACGGGTTGTAGACCTTCTGTGAATAATGCTATAGCAATCATATAGTTATTTACTTATTTCAGATAGATGATATCAAAAATGAATCTTAAAGAGATAGGAACATCAGATATACCAGGATGGACTGCTGTAGCCACAACATCAGCATGTAGCTTTTCCTCAGTAGACGGCTTATCATTTAATTCCGTCACAACATAACCATTGGGGACCTGTTTTGGAGGGTGAGATATTACAGCATCCACCTTTGGCTCCCTAATGCTCACACCATGAGAAGACCTCTCAGAAAATTTGAAATCTTTAGGAGGACTTTGAGATAGGAGGGGTTCCTTTCCTTTGTCTTTGGAATGCATAATAGAGGAATGAGATGGAAGAGATATTACTGGACGTCCTGACTGAATTGAAACAGGTTGCTTCCCTTTATCTCTGCCATGTGGCTGCAATGGTACTGACTGAGGTTCAGGATTTGTTATTTCTTGTGCACTTACTTTGTTTTCCTCTACCTTTGGCTTTTTGAGTTCACCAACACCTACGCCAGGGCTTCAGTTCGCCAAAGAAGACGATACATGATTATCTTGGTTCTTCAGTCGCAACCTTTTTAAAGGACGGTCAGCCTCATCATGCAACTGTATTTCTCGCTCTGAACTCTCATCATCCTGGTCAAAACAATGTAAATAGGAAACTATTATTTAACAGTAATGACCTTTCGTCCCAAATGTAGAAAATGCTCCAACAGTAAACAGTGAGAAAGCATGCATTTCAGCCTAAAAGCAAGCAGCATACTCAACACTACTGGATACTAAATAGAGCCAGAAAAATCAATGGACAAGATCAAAGATATAATAAAATGCATGTGTATCAGGAAGCCCCTATAGTTCTGTAAATTGACCAAAAAAAAACCTTATATGTCCAAGGCACTTCTGAAAAACTTAATCCCATTGAAACCCTCAAGAAACTCATTATACTTGTCATGTGGACCGGATATAGCAGTAACAAAACTTAAAATAAAAATTGAGAGCAAATCTTACAAACCAACCTCCGAGATTTACGAAGTAACAATAGACCCCACCTCCTGGTTGTCCAAGAATGTCCATAAAATATTCCCACACTACTCCGCAACATAGCATACGGACTTGCACAACTTATAAAACCAAACCAATTTTTTTCTAAATCATTCTCGAATGAGAACACATTTGAGGAGTGTTTATTCTCATAATTGTTCAAGTACCTCCAACAAGTATAATATGATACAAGAATCAGACTAAAATCACCAATTTCTAATATACATACAAAATTGTAGAAGAATATAAAATGTTAGCAATTAGAAATTGTAACTTAAAAGGAACTGCCAAGATACAACTACATTTGAGCAGCAATACTTTACTGTAATAAATATTAAAACTCTCTCCTCATATCCGATCTAAACCATTATATATATAATTTCTACATACCACCACTCTGTTTTGTCTTTTCTTCCTTCGTATGTGTAGTCTTCTTGCCCCGCATTTTGGTGCCAATATGGAATAATTCACTTAGCTTTGTTGTTAGCTTTGTTTCTCTGTTGAATCCTCGATTACAATAATAACCTGCACAAGCCAACCAACTTATTTTTTTTCATATTTTGTAAGTTGAAAGTGTTATTCTTTATCAAGTAGTTTGTCATTTTATGTTAATTGAACTAAAATAAGTTGCAATTAATATGTTATGAGAGGGAAGAATTAGTGTTACTTCGATTAAAACCCATGTTAATCAATTCCATAGATAACCCTGTGGAATTAAAATCCAATAAAAAGATTCCATGTATTTAAAATAGATCGAAATCATGTATTCAGAATAGATCAAAATTGTCGAAATTTGAATTTTCTTACCTTTAAAAGTCGATGTTACAGTGGCTCCACAGAACAGAAGTTTTAATGGAAGATTAACATTGTGTAGGTACAAAAATTGGCATATGGGTAGATTCATCGTCAGCAAATACCTTCATAAACATTAATCTTTGAGCACTAGTAATACACAAAGTACCTGAATTCATGAAATAGACTGCAAATTTAGAAATTAACATTCTTGGGCTCACCTCGTTAGCCTGAAAGTATGTTCCATTAAGTGGAAACCTTCCTTTATTTGCACTACGCACAGGAATCTACACATAAATGTTATTAGTGTCATTTGTAGCACTTTCATCAGATTAAACAAGAGAAAGCGATACTTTATGTGTTGTTCATCCTCACCATCAATGTTCCACTAACTGTGGTTGCAAAATCATTCTCCTCGTTGTTACTGAATGTAGAGTAACATACAATTTCGTGACAAACATCTGAAGAACTGCAACCTTGTGGAAATGAACTCCTCGGCTTACCACCTGAACAAAAAATTATATCTTCTAGGAATTTTGCTCAATAATGATCTACCATGTCATCAAAATAACTACCAAATAAAAAAAATACAATCTCGTGTAGATGCATATACAATCATAATATTACCTTCTCTGTGGACTACCCATGGTGCAAAAAGATATGGATTTTGATCTTCTGGATCCCTTTCATCCATTTGTAACTATAATAAATAATGCTTAATTATATTGCAAATTAATCGAACAACCGTAGAACACCCTAAATGGGTCAGTAAACATACTTGTTGTAAAATTTGATGTGAATCTGGAAGCTCATACCTACAATGTAAACATATTATTGGATTATGTTCGAATCTATGAGAATAAACTTAATAATTTTTATGGCGTGACATATAATGTGTCACACTGTCACCTCTAATTGCTACATATGATTGATTATCTCTAATCTACAATATATTTAAAAAAAATCACTTCCTAGAAATTAAAAATGATTAAATTACTTAAACTTACACTTGGTGGACACTTTTTAAACGGCCTCTAAAATTAGGTACAGGTGTTGCCGAAGGTCGTTGCTAAACAACCAAATCTTGTGACTTATTTCCTCTAATTGAAATATCAATTTCATTCTGATTGTTACGTTCTTCGTTATCAATTCTAATGGTAGACATTTCATCATCTGACTCGGGGAAATCATTATCAAACTCATTCCGGTCAGGAGTTTCATTAAGATCAGAGAGAGCAACATTGCGATCTTGGAAAAAATCTTCAATATCCGGAAGTTCCAACTCTTCAATGTGATTCTTTGGACTACATGGCATCTCCACAATTGGTTTACATCTCACATTTGACTTACTTTTTATCTCAGGTGGAGGCAGTGCTAACCTTTTGCTGCAGTTCAAAGTAAGACACTTTTATATACATAATCCAACCACCAAAATATGGAACAACAATGACAACATCGTATAATTAAACTTGATCTATTCAGAGAAGAATGATTATCTTTATGCTCCTTAAGTTATAAATTAGAAAGTGATTTGGGAAAATACTTTAAAAATCTTTATTCAATTCTACAGAAAGTAAATAACAAAATACAAGAAAATAATATTACAACATTATATCCATATCAATATCTAAAACTAATTGTCCATACAGATTTTAATACATATCAAAATTGAATGAAATCATTGCATTTATTTCAATTAAAACTTAAATGTTGCACTGACATGTGCGTTCCACGGTAATGGTGATATTTTTCTTGTTAAGAACATTGCCTTAAATCATAACAGGCTTTTAAGTTTTGGTGTAGTTGTCTACACACAATAAAAGTGTTACCAAAGTTATGAAACAAGAGTACACAGTTCATGTTTTGTTGGTTTCATAATTCATTTTTATAGATAATAAGCAACATTAAATAGAAGATGTGATATAAACCTTGCAGATAAACTTGCATAATGCTTGCATTGTCCGCTCAGTGGGCATCCGTCACATCGCGGTTTCTTCTTTGTACAAAAAATCTACATATAGACCAATACCATCATGCTAACGAGTTCAACAAAAAACTATTCAAAAAGACATTATTACATACCTTTCCAAATGTTATTAAATGATAATGCAACTCATATCTGCAAATAGACCAAAATATAGTTGAGGGACTAAGTCATATTAGAATTGCATTTAAAGGGAACAAGAATAAGATTATATATTCAAAGTCAAGAATTGTAGGTGAAGTATAAACTAGTTGGATCGAAAATATATTACAATGTCTCGTGATTGAGGGTGCACAAACGAGGATATAGATATTTTTGAATGTTATCCAACACAGGGTACCTGCATACAAGTCAGAATAAAATGAATACTATTATTAGTTGGTATTGAAATATTACATATGCATTCTTCCAGAACATGTATAATCTATAGAAAAATTATTAATAGTTGTTCCATAATGGAATTCTTACTCATTTAGAAGATGCATTTGAAGTCCTCCGGGAAGTGGTTGTAAATGCACCCATCCTAATCGAACTGCAACTCGACCAACATTTACGTCAACCTTATAACAACAAACCAAACTAGTGATTTTGTGTTACTTCCATAGTTATAGACAATTAATAAAGGATACTAAAACTTTGTTAACTTACGGGGAAGGCCACATGGTGAAGTGTCAAAAGTCGTATGCATTCTGTACTTTTTAAGCCTATACCATGTATACTGAGCAAGTAGTCCCTGGATGAACAAAGTATAAATAATTTTAAGTTATTTAACCACTAATCGTTAGTTCTTTTTCTCATGAATGAACTTGTTTTGTTTATAAGCTAACATACTTTGCATCTTTGGGTGGGACGTCTTTCAACCACTCAAGGTCCAGAGACCCATGCTCTCGAATCACAAGATCAAGATAGGCCTGCAAAATATTTTTTTTAATCATAATTATTAGTTTAAAATAGGTTGTCTCTTTAGATTAGCCCGTAAAAGTTTTTTTAGCCTTGATAGATTGTTGCATACCTTAATTTTTGCTGCAAGTATATGATTCATTCCACGAATTTTAATGGTATCTGCAACCTCTTCCACTGTTGCTTGCCTAACAGATTCCCAGTCTACAGTATCCATATTGTCATTATTTCTTTCCCTTGAACGACTATAAGTTTTTCTTAGATTATCCCAATCTTTTTTATGTTCTTCATTTTTCTCTTCTTCGATTTTATCCTTTCTAATATCATCATTCGACTGAAACTTTCAATTTCACTATCATGATTATTTGATATGGATGCACAAATAACTTGACTTTCAATTTCACTTTTTGATGCAGTGTGATCAATTTCTTGTAAAGTACTTTTATATCCACATCTTTGCATTCCAACATCTTCCTTTGGGAACAAATCTAGTAGCGGACATGTGGTTACTCTTTCACAACTTTTATTACTTCTCTTCAAATCTCCTACCGGAAAGCGTGCCGCTACATACATAAAAGCAGAGCTGGGAAATACCACCAACATTAGCATTGACATCATGATTAGGAAAGAAATGAAGTAATCAATGAAATTTTCATAATTAGCTTTATACTTGCCTTGAAAGGTTGTCGCTAACATTTTGAGTTAAATAAGTTCCTATAATAGAATCCAATACCGAGCCCTTCCATCTTGAGAAACTTCTGTTACCTATAAAAGTCAAATTGTGCACTAAAAATTCAATACTTCAGAGAAAAGTGAATAGAACGTAAAAAAAGTTTAAAAATTCTCTCCAAGACATGCTCCCTAGTTATTTCTTTTTCTAGAGAGAAGAGAAAATATTATGAGAGGAAATTTTATAATAATTTCTCCTAAAAATGGGATGATTAAGAGAGAAGGTCACACAATTTTTTTAGAAAAATTGCCCCCATATTTTTTTCCCAAAGGAGCACAACATAACCAAAAAATGTAAAATAGTATGTTTCATGTCTGTAGTTTGGGGAAAAAATACATTCAAAATATTTGCAATTAATCAAGAAAAATGGTAAAAATGTGGTAAGTAGATTAAATTTATATCTTCCTAAATATATAAAAAAATTTACTGAGTAACCCATACATATGCATTGATAAACAATAAATATACTTATATTAGACTTTTCAGATTAAGAAGTTAAAATTTTAAGGCATCCATGGATTGTTTGCTAACTAAACTCAACTATTTTTTTTTGCAAATTTATATTTCTTGTTGCCCTAATGTCATGTATATTTGTCTTGTGAAGGCCATTGCTTTTGGTCTCTAACAAAGAGTGAGTAAGTGCAAAATTAGCTGACAATAGTGAGGGTGAGTATGATAATAAAGAAGCGCCTTTTTATTTAATACGCATTATGTGTTGTTTTACACATAGCAGTTTTGTTTTGTAAAATAAAGTAGGAATTATTAGTTTTTGTCTCTAAGCATAAGCACAAGATTTGACGAAAAGGGTCTACAAAAATTTTAAACTTTGGAGCCTCTAGCAATATGCATATATGTAAAGTTCAGTCCTTTTAACACTTGTCTCTCTTGAGAACCTGAAAGGAAATTAAATAATTTACCCGTAGACATGTGATTCTTCCTAATAATAAAGTATGTTATTATTAATGACTCTTTTTCTATTTTATTTGATCTTTCTCGTCATAGTATTTTCTCTCATGTTATCATCTTATTGTGTGGCCTTGCATTTATCATTTTTCGAGTACTAAATTTGTTAATTTACTACCACCAGATTGTATACTAAACTAAATAACAACCTAAGAAACAATAACTATGATTTATTTAAAATATTATATGAAATATACAACTAGAACATGATATTACGAAAGCATAGAATAATTTCACAAGTATTGTCATACATAAGTTCTAATAAGACAAGAATAGGTGTACTCAATCGATTAGTTAATTTATAATTCAGTTGAGCAATTTCATATTCAACAATCGTATCATTATGTGGGTGCAAGGTTTGTGTATGTGATGACAAACACGGTATATTCACTAATTAAACAACTAATATCAAGGAGAGAATGCTTGTTCAAAACCAAAACAAATTATTTATAACTAAATCGCACAACCAGATGCATAACGAGCCCAACAACCCACCATAGGTCATTCCAAAATAGCTAGCAAATTTGGTATATATTAGTTGTTGACTTGTCCTTATATGTGATGTTAATTAAAAAAGGAAGTTCAAAGGCATTCAAAATCACTTATTTAAACAATATAGGATGTTATAAACACCCCGCCTTATTGGGTCGACAATCTCATCGAGCTCTCAAACAAACTAATAAAACCTGGGTAATGGCAATGCACTTTCGGTCGGGCAAAGCTCCATACCATTTAATTTGAACAAAAAATAGTAGAAAACATAAATAAGGCCAACATTTCTTCGCTACATTCTTAGAGACTTTCACATAAAAAGGGTGGATGACAAGTTACTTTTAATAAAGGTAGCAATTAATATGTATTTTTGTAGAATCTAAAATTATGGAATGCATGTATTAGTTCTAAGAAATACCTTGAAAGCCTCTAAGTATTGAAATGGTAGATTCTGCTCTGTTTGACATTACTTTCCTTTCCCTATCCCAGTATTCTTCATTTTCTGAATCTTGGTCATAGCTATTACTGCAATTATCCATAAGCTTTAGCCAAGCTCTTTCCGACTCTTCATCGAGATCAACTTTGACCAGTGTTTTCTTATTCTTCCTTAGAGGAATGGATTTTTCTTCATATAGAACTATTGATGCACCTACACTTTGATCTCGTGCCACGAGTTGGTCATTGTTGTGATGAATACTAAGAGATTCAAATTTAGCAACAAAATCGACAAAACCTGCATAAAATACAATTGTATTTATTATTTATAGCAATACTGAACATATAAGATAAAATGAGTTTAGAGTATAGCCAAATTCTAAAAGTTAATTTAACAAATCTACTTTTATTTTCTTAGCAAACAAAGTATTGAATTAACTACCTTATACAAGCTTTTTGCCTAATATAAGGTTAAAAGAAACGAAGCAACTCGTTTTCCCTTATAACCAACTTAACATGTTCTTTAAATAAAGTAACCCCTCTTCTTGTCCATCACATTCATATTACAAAATAAATATAATATCTCATTCATTAAATTATTACATAACCTCTATTCTTCTTAATCTGGTCATCACATAACACCGTAAATGAATTTTTCAATCAAAAATTTATATTACATGATTGTTGATTCTTTGGTATTATCATTTTTATTTTGTCAAAATTAATTAACTTCCTTAGCCCCTACTATACACATAGTGACATAAAAAAGTAAATCAATTCTTTTGCATACAAAAAAATTATACCAATTGGTTGTTAAATTTCGAGTTTGGATGATATCAATCACCTTTGAAAATGCTATTGTATATTGTCTAGAAAGCTTTGGTATTTTTGCGTGTTTATGTTTAAAATTAATTTTCTAAGTATTAGCCGATACAAAAATNGAACTATTGATGCACCTACACTTTGATCTCGTGCCACGAGTTGGTCATTGTTGTGATGAATACTAAGAGATTCAAATTTAGCAACAAAATCGACAAAACCTGCATAAAATACAATTGTATTTATTATTTATAGCAATACTGAACATATAAGATAAAATGAGTTTAGAGTATAGCCAAATTCTAAAAGTTAATTTAACAAATCTACTTTTATTTTCTTAGCAAACAAAGTATTGAATTAACTACCTTATACAAGCTTTTTGCCTAATATAAGGTTAAAAGAAACGAAGCAACTCGTTTTCCCTTATAACCAACTTAACATGTTCTTTAAATAAAGTAACCCCTCTTCTTGTCCATCACATTCATATTACAAAATAAATATAATATCTCATTCATTAAATTATTACATAACCTCTATTCTTCTTAATCTGGTCATCACATAACACCGTAAATGAATTTTTCAATCAAAAATTTATATTACATGATTGTTGATTCTTTGGTATTATCATTTTTATTTTGTCAAAATTAATTAACTTCCTTAGCCCCTACTATACACATAGTGACATAAAAAAGTAAATCAATTCTTTTGCATACAAAAAAATTATACCAATTGGTTGTTAAATTTCGAGTTTGGATGATATCAATCACCTTTGAAAATGCTATTGTATATTGTCTAGAAAGCTTTGGTATTTTTGCGTGTTTATGTTTAAAATTAATTTTCTAAGTATTATCCGATACAAAAATAATGAATATGTTTATAGTAGGAAAATGATGATTTATTACGTNGTGCCACGAGTTGGTCATTGTTGTGATGAATACTAAGAGATTCAAATTTAGCAACAAAATCGACAAAACCTGCATAAAATACAATTGTATTTATTATTTATAGCAATACTGAACATATAAGATAAAATGAGTTTAGAGTATAGCCAAATTCTAAAAGTTAATTTAACAAATCTACTTTTATTTTCTTAGCAAACAAAGTATTGAATTAACTACCTTATACAAGCTTTTTGCCTAATATAAGGTTAAAAGAAACGAAGCAACTCGTTTTCCCTTATAACCAACTTAACATGTTCTTTAAATAAAGTAACCCCTCTTCTTGTCCATCACATTCATATTACAAAATAAATATAATATCTCATTCATTAAATTATTACATAACCTCTATTCTTCTTAATCTGGTCATCACATAACACCGTAAATGAATTTTTCAATCAAAAATTTATATTACATGATTGTTGATTCTTTGGTATTATCATTTTTATTTTGTCAAAATTAATTAACTTCCTTAGCCCCTACTATACACATAGTGACATAAAAAAGTAAATCAATTCTTTTGCATACAAAAAAATTATACCAATTGGTTGTTAAATTTCGAGTTTGGATGATATCAATCACCTTTGAAAATGCTATTGTATATTGTCTAGAAAGCTTTGGTATTTTTGCGTGTTTATGTTTAAAATTAATTTTCTAAGTATTATCCGATACAAAAATAATGAATATGTTTATAGTAGGAAAATGATGATTTATTACGTGTAAAGGTTAGCACGAAATTATGTTTGTATACTTCATATATGTTTGTCTACTTGACTCATACCCGAGAAGAAGAGAATAGATAAATAAGCGGGGATATAAGTCATTTTATCGAATCAACAATGACTTCTTTGGCACAATTTAATCGAATCAAAACAAAAAGTTTCTATTAGATCTTATATCTCTTTTTCTCTTGTTTTAATTATATCATATAAAAATTAATATAGAACACTAAAGATTTTATATTCACAACATAAAATAAATTAGCTTTAAACCATTTCAGCTTGCTAAAACTCCATTCCTTAAGTTTTTGTATAGCTTCCATGTGTATATGTACCATCTGGAAAGAAAATCAGAATCTAATAATATATATTACATTTGAAGAAGCCTCAAAGACATGAACATTTTCTCAATTTTAGTTACCTCCGGGAAAGAATAATGTCGACAACAATAAGATTAATCTAGGAAGTAAGGCCGAAGAACTATACAGTTTGAAGAATGTAAAATCTGTGGAAAGAAGAATAGTAGAATTTTTTTTTGTTACAACTGTGGCCAATCAAATCATCTCTCATTTAATTGTCCAATGCTAAGGGAAAAATATTGTTATAAATGCGGAAAAGATGGTCATTTGTCCCAGGACTGCACCAAAAAGAAGACTGAAGCAGGGGAAAATAGAGGAAACAAGTCTTCATCAATCGGAGGTTTTACAACAGGCCGACCTCTAGTACGAGGTTTTAATATGACCGTAGAAGATGTTGTAGCAGGTATTCTAATAGCAAATCATACCATGTAGATTAATAATAATAATAATATACTAATACATGAACTACAAGTTAGTCTTAAGAGGATGGTCAATTGAGCTGCACTGAATCAGGATGTCTTGTGACATGGTTCAGTTTAACACAATGACTAACTCCTGATTCTGAACGTTTCCAATGACGATATCACTAGCCTGCAAGTTTGCACCAATAGACAGAAAACCATTCTTATATAAGTTGTCAACTCGACTAATTTTACTTGGTATCTTCCTGAAGGTATGTATCCTCTTTTATGTTTCTTAAAGTAGCTTTCATATTGTTAGCATCGGCTCTGCAACTTCTAATGTGCTTTGATAGTAGCAGGAGCGAATCATAACAAAGAAATCTTTCTGATTGTACCTAAAGTGATCATTTACAGCTACGATAGCGCACAGGCCATGATAAAAATTCAGCAAATAAAAATACCTTAGTTAAAATATAGAAGGGGAAAAAACCAGATATGATGTAGTTGGTACAAATTCAATAGGAATAAGATAGGTCGGGAAATTTCATNGGCTCTGCAACTTCTAATGTGCTTTGATAGTAGCAGGAGCGACTCATAACAAAGAAATCTTTCTGATTGTACCTAAAGTGATCATTTACAGCTACGATAGCGCACAGGCCATGATAAAATTTCAGCAAATAAAAATCCCTTAGTTAAAATATAGAAGGGGAAAAAACCAGATATGATGTAGTTGGTACGAATTCAATAGGCATAAGATAGGCCGGGAAATTTCAGATTCTTTTCGAATCTTAAGTTGATTAAATTCACAATAGTTATACCAAGTTTGTGAATATAATAGTTTTTCTAGCAATGAGAGATTTCTTTTAAGCATTAAATTAGAATTTGTTAGACTAAAACTTTGGAGGAAATAGGAAACCTGGGAACAATTTAGCAGGTTACTATAGACTTTTAAAGATTAATAGATTCCGGGACAGAATCCTTTTGAGGGGAGAATGTAATAATAAACCACTAATAAATAAAATTCAAATGGGTGGCTATTTTTAATTCAGGGTTCTTATATTATTTTGTAATAATTATAATATTAGGAGTATCTAAATAAATTTTATTCATTGGTTTGTTTTTAAAACTTACTCTTTTATAGGGCAGGTGTCAATTTTTAAATGTGAGCAAGTTTTCTTGTATTAACATGTACAATAAGAACATACAGGTGTCATTAGGAACTAAGTCTAGTGATGACTAATCTAATTTTTAATGATAAAATATTACTAATAAGTAGGTACTTATACAAAGAATTGTAGATTGTAAAGGGGAGAGGAAAGAAAAGAACAGGGGAGAAAGAAAGGAATAGGGAACGCAAGGACATAAAGACGCGAGAGGAAAACTAGTAGCTTAATCTGAAGTACTAATTATCAAGAAAAAAGGTATATTAGAGTTGGAGAAAACACGTAAGCAAGCAAAGGACTAATTGAGCCAAGTTACTAAACTTTTCTCTATATTTTTTGTTACTGACCTTTCCTCTGTATTCTTGGTTGGTGTTGCTTGGTTTATTTCAAAAAACTAGAGGATATTGCAATTGATTCTATTCAGATTCACCAAAACTTTGGTTGAACATTTGAATTTTAATCATAATTTGTACTTGCGATTGATTTCAATAGCTTTGTTATGATTTTATTGATCTTAGTCATGGTATTATTTCACTAAATTAGTTTGGAGTCCNGGACATGCATGTGAATTATCCTTTAATTGTCTCTTAGAAAGGGTAAGTAATTTTCCATCATCAGAATCTGGTGGCTTTGTCATTGAGCATAAAGATATTAAGAAGATGATCCAACATATACAACATGACTTCTATCATAATGCTACCAGTATTGGAAGACTCTGTGGTGATGACGGAGTGTAGGGATGTCTGCAATGACACTTTTGCTTGAGATATGTCTAGTTATATATATATAGTACTTACAGGGAACTACATATGATAAATGTCCAATGTAAGTTAGATTTTTGTAGAGTTCCCAGGTAGACCACACCTTTTGGCAGATGCTAATATATGTAGGCAATATAGTTTTGGGGCAAAATGTAGTTTTCAAGCTAACTTGAATATGAACCAGCCTTTTGTATGTTTATAGTAGATAAAGCCTACATCAGGTGTATTTGACAGTCCATTTTCTCATGCATATGTATGTAAACATATTCAAATTAAAGGTTAAAAGCTTACTATGCACATTAAGATCCTTTTCTTGAACGTGATACTCTTGCCGTAGATGTTCTCTGATCATCTTTACAGTTTCATCTTTGGGACATGGTTTGACTTTATTGCTTCTTTTCCTCATTTCCTTCTTTTTGTTTGCAGGTTTATCATGATGCTTCTCATCAAGGTGTTCCAAAAGATTGATTGATGATGATGAACTGCATTTAAACTTTATTGGTCGAGAAGCATATATCCACCTTTTAGTGCATCCGGACGATCTCTTTTTCCTCCATTTGAATGGACATGACGGTAAGCTCTTCACACAATCATTCATTGTCGTTTCAGCGTGTCTTCTACGAAGCAAATGTCTCACACTCCTTCTTCGCTTGTACGATTTTGGAAAAGATAAAATATTATTGCAACTACTTATTGCACTTGTCAAACTATCCATCTCAGAAATCCCACATACTACATGGCTTGATCGTTGTGCATCCTGAGTTTCAGAAATGGCAGGCTTTCCCACGTAGACAACACTGTCACCCATTTTTACAGATGCTCGTCGTCGTTGATAGTGTTTAACAAACTGTTTTTCCTCCTTTTTATCAAGTTTTAAGTTCAAAAGCGGACCTTCATAAACTTTGAAAATATTGCCAACATTTTCTACTTGTGTCTCTTCATCCAAGAACTTCAGAGCTCGTTTGCATGATGAATTTGGCACATGTCCTTGCACAACATGTTTTGACAAATCAAAAACCTGTTCAAACTTGTTCTTTTTTACTGAAGCCTCCTTTGAGATGTTTTTTTAACACAACTCCTTTTTGAATGTCGCATATGACTTGAANATGTTTTGACGAATCAAAAACCTGTTCAAACTTGTTCTTTTTTACTGAAGCCTCCTTTGAGATGTTTTTTTTAACACAACTCCTTTTTGAATGTCGCATATGAGTTGAACGCTTCGCAGGAGTTTTTGGTGTAAATTCTGAGGCTTGACTGATAGGTGTCTTTTTCTCAGTGCTTTCATCTAGTATCTTGGGTTTATGCTTCTTGGGTTTCTTTTGCGGTGTTTTATTGATATGAATACCAATGTTAGGCCTCTTTTTGGATTCCTTCTTTTCTGGAGTCAAAGTAGACAAGCCAACTCCACCAACTTCATAACTATCACCTGCAAAAACACAATTTCAAATTAAGAACCTCGTCAATTTGTTAAATTGCATAAGAATATCAAATATCACTTATTTGTTAAACATAACAATGTGATTTTACTAGACCTGCTATTTGATTCAACATTATACCTTATTAGTTAGTAAGAGTGTTCTAAATTGTTTTCTTTGGTTCAAGGTTCGTAGTTTATTATTTTCAGTCAACATATATTAAATAGTCTATGAAACCCTATTCAATGTTCCTCCTATACAATTATCCCCAAGTATTTATTTCCGTAACTTTATAGCCATTACAATCAAGAAAAATTTGAAGGAATTATAATACTTTTGTCTCGTCAAAATCCAAAAAAAATATTGTTGGAATATTGTACAAACTTGAAGTTTCTAGAATTATTGAGAAGATAATTATATGCATTCATAGGTTCATGCATTTGTATTTATTGTAAGTACTATGTATCTATCCATACTTATCATATAGGCTTATCATCTAGAATATTCTACACCTACTATATAATGTACCTTGCATATTATAGCAAATCAGATTTTATAAAATTCAGAATATATTCCAAGTAATATCTCAGTTCTCTTCTATGACAAACAGCAGTGTCAGTGTGTGTGTTTTCTGTGCATAATTCTGTCTAACTTGTTAAGTTTGATCTTGGGCCTGCAGTTAGTGTTTCTAGCTGCAGTTTAAAGAGTGTCCATATTTCTCTCAACTAAAATCATATGAATCGTGATAGGACTGGAATTTTTTTCTAATCGGATCAAGCATCAATATTTGAACTTAATTCTCTTAAGAAACTAGTACATTTGACATATAATAAAGCTAGTTATCATGGTGCATGGGTGGAGTAGTGACGGTACGTCTTACATTAGAGTGAACCAATTAGTAAATGTTTAACAAGGTTTAAGGAATAATTTTGCATGCAATAGGGTTCTCGTAGTTACTAAATGGGTATAGAAAATCACAGAAGTGTGTTGGTCCAAAGGAGTGTTGTTGTAGTTACAATTAGGGACATTAAAATATCATCGAGGTAGAGGCGGAGGAGAATGAAAGCAAGGCAGCAAGTAGAGACTAAAGAGGGAGATACACATTCAGCCACAAAGTAGTTATTAGAGGCCAGAGGGTATTAAGGATGATAAGTATGGTAACTACAAAACACAGAAATCACATATGTTAGAACCACTACATACAGCTTACTCCGAGGATATGGAAAGGATGCACAAGGTAGTAATGTGGAGCCGTGGAGGTATAAAAGAGTTTTTTCTAGTCCCCTTAAATGGTACAAAGAGGCAAGGGTGTGCATGATTCTATAGAGGCAGACAGTACAGACTGTGAGCTTGAAAATGGATATAAGATCAGACGAATGAGTATCTATATTTACAATAAATAATAATCTCATAGCCTACAAAGGGAATAATGATTAATGACCATGATTGAGGTCCTGTTTGGCTAATCTTATTTCCATGAAAAAGTGCTTAGCTACTTTCGAGATAACTAAGCATTATTTTCTGAAAATAAGTTTAGCCAAACTGGGGCAACCGGAAGGCCTACAATATCACTCAAAACTCGATATTTTTTATGATAAATCACAAAGAGGAAACCTAAAATCTGAAGATAGGATAGGAGAGACATGGATCAGGGATACTAGAATCTCACCTATGTACTTTAGGAAAAATTGGTTTCAAAACATTATCACATAAACCTAGCATATAACTTTAAACATTATCGCATAAACAAAATTCAGCAGGAGTGCCTTCAATTTATTGCCCTTTGAAGGATGTTAATGCAGAGCCTCTCCCATGATTTATTATTAATCTTTTAGTACTAATTGTTGTATGGGCTTCTGTTTTATCTAATTAAACAGTGATTTGATTGAATTTGAACTCTGCGATTATAATCATGTGTATTGTGTACAGTCTACTAGGTATTGCACACTGAACATCAAAAGTTTTATTTTAATTATGGCAATTAAAATTGTATTTATATATAATTATTTTTTAACTTTTAGTTTCAATTAATAATATTAATATATTTATAAATAAAATATTTATAAAATATGTTGTATTTTAAAAAAAATAAGTAGTCTTTTTGTTTAATACTATTTTTTTATTTAAAAGTGTGCATCGTTTATATATTATATTTTTAATAATTTTTTTTACTTGAGTATTTAAAGTTAAACATAAAAACAATTATATATAAAGTATAATAAAATATAATATTATTACTGAAAAATTGAATAAATTTATTTTATTTATCTACACTATTTAATACTGTGTGCCTTAATATTAGTATAAATTTACGAACAACATAGTAACTAAACATTCATTTTCTTTTGATTCAAAAGACATTAATTGTCTCAAATATCATCGAGGTAGAGACGAGGGAGAATGAAAGCAAGGCAGCAAGCAAGCAGAGGGGGATAAACATGCCGGGACAAAGTAGTCATTAGAGGCCGGAGGGTATTCAGGATGGTGAGTAAGGTAACTACAAAACACAAAAATCCCACATGTTGGAATCTATATGCACCTTACTCCGAGGATACGGAAATGGTGGAACACGATATATCTTCCTCCTATGCAAGAGGCAGTAATGTGGAGCAGTGGAGGAAGAAAAGAGTTTCTTTAGTCCCCTTTGAGTTGAGGGTACAAGGAGACAAGGGGGTGCAGGAATCTATAGAGGCAAAGAGCACAATCTGTCAGCTTGAAAATGGATATAAGATCAGATGAATGAGCATTTATATTTACAATAATTAGTAATCTCATAGCCTACTGACGGAATAATGACCACGACTAAGGTACTGTTGGTTAATCTTATTTCCAGAAAAAAGGTGCCTAGGTACTTTCAAGATTTTTTGATATATATATAAACAGAGTACATTAATAATAAGAATACTAGAAATTGAGAGAACTAAGCATTATTTTCTGAAAATAAAATTAGCCAAACTGGGGCAACCGGAAGGCCTACAATATCTCTCAAAACTCGATATTTTTAATGATAAATCACAAACAGGAAACCTAAAATCTGAACATAGGATAGGAGAGACATCGATCAGGGAGTACTGAGCCACACTACACACAACAATTCAGCAAAACATCATGGTACATCATACATGGCAGAACCAAACATATTGTATTCAACATAACAGTATAATTTTGTACACACTCCTAGCTATAGTCACAAGTAAAAGACATACTAGAATCTCGTGCACGCATTTCAAAAAAAATTGATTTCAAAACATCATCACATAAATAATAGCATATAAACATTAATCACAAAATCAAAATTCAACAGCAGTACCTTCAATATATCTCTCTGAAGATGTTAACGAAGAGCTTATGCCTTGAGTTTTTGTTAAACTTTCAGTAGTAACGGTAACGGCTGTATGGCCCCTTGTTGTTTTATATAACTAAACAGTTATTTGTTTGGACTCTATAATTATAATCATATGTACAGTAGTGTACAAGGTATAGTAGACTGGATATATTATATTTTATTTATGATAATTAAAATTATAAATATATATTAAATAAATAAATATTGTGTCTGTTTACTACTATTTTTTTATTTAAAAGGGTGTATGTGTATCCTTTATATATTATATTTTTAATAAAAAAATTACTTGAGTATTTAAAGTTAAACATAGAAACAATTATATATAAAATACAATAAAATATAATATTGTTTCTGAAAAATTGAATAAATTTGTTTTATTTATCTACACTATTTAATACTGTGCGCCTTAATATTAGTATAAATTTACGATCAACATAGTAAATAAACATTTATTTTCTTTTGATTCAAAAGACGTTAATTGTCTCAAATATCATCGAGGTAGAGACGAGGGAGAATGAAAGCAAGGCAGCAAGCAAGCAGAGACTAAAGAGGGAGATAAACATGCCGGGACAAAGTTGTCATTAGAGGCCGGAGGGTATTCAGGATGGTGAGTAAGGTAACTACAAAACACAAAAATCCCACATGTTGGAATCTATATGCAGCTTACTCCGAGGATATGGAAATGGTGGAACACGATATATCTTCCTCCTATGCAAGAGGCAGTAATGTGGAGCAGTGGAGGAAGAAAAGAGTTTCTTTAGTCACCTTTGAGTTGAGGGTACAAGGAGACAAGGGGGTGCAGGAATCTATAGAGGCAGAGAGCACAGTCTGTCAGCTTGAAAATGGATATAAGATCAGATGAATGAGCGTTTATATTTACAATAATTAGTAATCTCATAGCCTATTAACGGAATAATGACCACGATTAAGGTCCTGTTGGTTAATCTTATTTTCAGAAAAAAAGTGCTTAGGTACTTTCAAGGTTTATATATATATATATATATATATATATATATATATATATATATATAAGCATAGTACATTAATAATAAGAATACCGGAAATCAAGAGAACTAAGAATTATTTTTTGAAAATAAAATTAGTCAAACTGGGGCAACCGGAAGGCCTTCAATATCTCTCAAAACTCGATATTTTTAATGATAAATCACAAACAGGAAACCTAAAATCTGAACATAGGATAGGAGAGACATCGATCAGGGAGTACTGAACCACACTACACACAACAATTCAGCAAAACATCATGGTACATCATACATGGCAGAACCAAACATATTGTATTCAACATAATAGTATAATTTTGTACACACTCTATAGTCACAAGTAAAAGACATACGAGAATCTCCCGCACGTATTTCAAGAAAAATTGGTTTTAAAACATCATCACATAAATAATAGCATATAAACATTAATCACAAAATCAAAATTCAACAGCAGTACCTTCAATATATCTCTCTGAAGATGTTAACGAAGAGCTTCTGCCTTGAGTTTTTGTTAAACTTTTAATAGTAACGGTAACGGCTGTATGGCCCCTTGTTGTTTTATATAATTAAACAGTTATTTGTCTGGACTCTATAATTATAATCATATGTACAGTAGTGCACTAGGTATAGTAGACTGCATATATTATATTTTAATTATGATAATTAAAATTAGAAATATATTTTAAATAAATAAATATTGAGTCTATTTACTACCATTTTTTATTTAAAAGGGTGTATGTGTATACTTTATATAATATATTTTTAATAAATTTATTTTTACTTAAATAATTACTAATAAACACAAAACTAATTATATATAACATATAGTAAAATATAATTTGTTTTTAAAACTTTACTAAAATTATTGTATCCATCTATTCTATTTAATATTGTGTTTCTTAATATTATAAATTTAGTAAATTAATTAATATATTAAATAAACATCCTTTCTAAATTTTTTATAGCATATTTACATTAGTTTTTTCTATTATTCATGTTCAATATTAAATTTTTTTAATATTATTATTTATATATTTTTTAAATAATTTTTTATTCATATATATGGTATATTAACACTATAAAAACTATTTGATTATGCTTTGTTTTTATGTATTATAAGATTCCCCCATAATAAATATATAAATCATCGTAAATTATCATCAATTATAATATGTACAAGTTGAATAATAATTTATAAAAATCATATAATTTTTATGAGTTTATATACATTAGAAAATTTGAGAATTTAATGTATTATATAAAATTATAATTAAATATTCAAATATATGATTTTATTTAAAATTTACAAATAACTCTTAACGATGATAAATAGTTAAATATAAAAAAATATTAAAAAATATATTTTTTGTTTGACAACTATATGTTTTATATGAATAAAAATAAAACTAAAAAGGTTTTTTCAAAAAAATATGATTATTTTCTTACAAAAAATATTTTTTTTAATTTTCTTTTCCCATTAGGTGACTTTATAATTTTTCTTATTTTTGTAAAAATGGAATTCACAATCTTAAGCATCTAAAATTTACTCAAAACTAATAAAAAAAATTAATTGTATGAAACTATTACTTTTTCTTATAAAACAAAAAAAATTATAATTTTAATTGCAGACGATATAGTTATAAATAATTTTTTAATAATATGGTAGAGTCATTACTCATTAGTATGTTTTAAACTAGAAAATATATAATTGAACTAAAATAAAACACCTAATATTTTTGTTAATATCTCACATAAATAAAATCACTAATAAAATAAAAGATACTCCATAATAGAAATAGGGCACCAATGTTTGTAGATTTGATCTAAATTTTTTTTTGTTATTATGGTAAAAAGTATAAAAAAAATATTAGATATATTACTAAACAAATAATACATGACCGTTAAATTTATGTAAAAAGTATTGGCATCTTAAATTTTTTTGTAAACTTTTTTATATTTTTCATAGAATTTTATGTATTAAAAACATCATATAAATTATTATTTCGGATAAGGCAGCTCAATTTTACTTGTCAAGATGATGAACATAGATGACATGTTCTGTCTTACTCTGTTCGCATGCATAGTATAATCCTATTACAATAACTCGAAACACTTCATCTTGGTCACTTGACTTGAGGATTGATGCATCAATTAGTTCCTTCTTTATAACTCGTCCATGCCTAAACAAGCAGGCAGATGTTTAGGATTTTGTTGTAATTAGCTTTTAAACAAGTATTGTGCAGAAAGGTGTCAGGATATAAGTCGCAGACTTTTACTTGCATATATGGACCATAAGATTAAGGTTGTGGTCCGGATGAGTGAAGAATGTGTTTTTCTTCCCACTCACGATCTGAGTACTCATAATTGAAAATGCTCCCTCAATGGCATACTCAGGGGACATGTAGCCACTGCAAGTTGAATACGGAAATCATATGACTCTCGAGTCCCGAGAATACACAAAAGGAAATCAAAATGAGTATTGTTGTAGAATCTCTTACAATATTCCAACCATCCTTCCCGTGTTTGATTCAGTTTCACTGTCTCCAAAACTTCTAGCCATACCAAAATATGAGATTCTTGGATCCATATGATAAGCAAGAAGGATGTTGCTAGCTTTAAGATCTATATGAATGGCCCTTAATCTGGAGTTGTCATGAAGGTAAAGTAGCCCCTTAGCAATCCCGTTTATTATGTTGTAACGCTTAGGCCAATCTAGTGATGCTCTATTTTCATAATCTGCCATGTTTGACAAGTTAATTCATGTTCTGTGTGTTTAAAGTTTCCTTATTGAAAAGGTACAAGAGTAAACTAATAAAGGTACTCCAGATATTGGACTAAGAAAATTGGGATAATTGTACCTCCAAATATGAAGTAATCTAAGCTTTTGTTGGGCATATATTCATAGACTAACATCCTTTCTCCTTCCTCAGTGGTGGACCAACCAAGAAGACGAACCAGATTCCGGTGTTGAAGCTTTGCAATGCATGACACTTCATTTCTGAACTCTTCTACTCCTTGTGCTGAGCATTTTGAATGCCTCTTTACGGCTGTTTCCTTCCTGTCTTCCAAAATACCATGCAGTTTGTGATTGTTAGGACAACACTTTTTGTATATATATGGTAAATATTTTTCATCTTTTTCTCATGTTTCTCCTAAATTTATAAATTGTGATTGTGTAAAAGATATTTTTGGTTAGGAAAAGGAACAAGGGTTCATTAATCGGAAATACATTGACTACCATGCATACAGTGGATATTTTACAGGATTTGGTTATATAGAAGTTTACGAACTTGAATATCTGATTACATAAAATAAATTTGCAAACTGGTGAGAACTCTATTCTATCACAGGTGTTATTGATTTGTGTTAAGTTACCAGCTGTTCAGATCTCCAAATGACTTATGGTGTTTGGAGAATTGGACTTAATTTGATTGCACATTATCATTAAGAAGCTTATCCTAGAGAATAGAGATAGTCCTAGGCAAACCTAGCACTTAAAGTTGGAACAATATGATTACCTTGTAGACAGGCCCAAAGCCCCCTTTCCCGAGTTCACAATTGTAAGAGACGTTGTTGGTGGCATCAGCAATAGTTCTGAAGTTTAAGAATAGTAAATCTTCCTCCTTCTAATCAACCTCATTTTCTATCATTTCTCCTGTAAATTAATGAGACATATACATACTGATGAAACCAAGGCATATCCATTTTGGTGGCAAGTATTGCAGCTTAGCACACTTGAGCCTCTGAAGACACCTAAACTATTTCACATAATTTGGTACATACTGCAGAGGCATTAGAATAATCTAATAAAAAGAATTTTTGTCAAGTAATCTCGTAATATATATCTACCTTCTGCATTTTGCTTTCTGTACGTGCATACATGCCACATGTAGCAGCCAAGCACCACTGTTGGAATTGGTATTATGGTTAAAATTATAATTAGTGTGATTCGTCTTGCTCTGGAACTACTATTTGCACCTGAAAAACCAAAATCGATAAGTTTCCCATAATATTTAATCATGATTTGAAAGTATAAGCCTCTAGTTACTTTTCATATATGTTTTACCTGATCCAGATGCAGCAACTCTTACATAAAAATCTTGCGCACTCTGTGCTGGATCTCTAATATCAATTAGCTAGGGGCTCGAACCAAAGCAAGCATCCACTTCCTTTTCCAGTGATATTTGTATTTGCATATGCTGTACAAAAGCATTTCTCCAGGCACTTCTTCTCACAATCTCTAAGGTTCAGGTTAAAATTATACTGCAAATTTTGTGTATCTGGCAATTTCTTGTTTGATTGCTTCACAAAATCATCCTGATCACTACAATTTAATTTTGTCACAGGGATACACCTCTCTGTAAAATTTAATTCACTCCAAGCATCATGATTCCGGGCCTGAAATCCATCTAAACACTTACAAGAGGAGCTATAAATGTTACAACTACCATATTCCCCACAGTGTGCATAAACATCACAGTAATCTGCCTGGAGAAATATAGAGGGCTCCCACGTATTACTTTGGTTAGTCCATGTACACCGTATTACTTGCCCATCGGACTCTGTGGTTATCCTCATAAGCACTGAACTACTGATCAGTTCATACTTATAATATATCTCATCCTCATTAATGACAAACTCACTCACAAATATATACATGGACCTGAAGTAGGAACATCGCTGAGTCTAACACCATTTCAGGGACCAGTTGGGAAATATCTAACTGAACCATTCCGTAGGACAACCACTGATATCAAGCTTAACCACTGATAGCTTTGACAATATGCTTACTTGAGTGTTAAATTTGAATATGAAATAAATTTTCACGTGTACTTGGACATTCTGATATTAATTAAGTTATGCTAATATAAAAATTAGACAATGTACTTTTTTCTTTAAGTTGACAATACACACTGGTAGTAGTAGATTGTAAAATTTATGTATATTTTATATTTATATAAATTTTAAAATCTTCGAACTAAAAATTGTAAGGCTTCTTTCCCCTCAGTTGGATCTCTCTATGTATGTATTATATGTTTTCAAGAATTAAAAATGCAGAGGAAATCATTGGCAGATAAAAGTCCTAATGTTGTATTTTTTGTAAGCAAAGCAACAAGTAAATAACACTTTCAGTTTTCTTTTGTTTTACGTTTTCGAATAAGCCCATGCCATTCCCACATGCATTTCTTTCACTACTATAATAAATATAGCAGCTGGGTGACTGAAATATATGTGGAAACAGTAGACAAAAAATTGTAAGGCTTCTTTCCCCTTTGCTAGATCTCTATGTATGTGTGTTTATACTTGATACGCATTGTTATAATGTTCTGCATCACGATTCATTTATTTGCTTATTAGCCCAGTAATTATTCAAACATGAAAATTTACTATATATCTTGATGCAGAATCAAGGCTGGTGCTATTTCCGAGTGGGACATATCGAGTGTTTGGTTATAGAATCAAATATCTGAAAAATGGAGGAAAGTCGAGTTTCTGTGGCACCATTAGTTGCTAAATCCCTGGCTACAAAAGGTACTCATGTCCCAGTGATTCCTAT